>SJYT01001687.1:222223-232650 GCA_006410635.1 Cephalophus harveyi
GGAGGAGAAGGGGACGACAGAGGATGAGATGGCTGGATGGCATCACTGACTTGATGGACGTGAGTCTGAGTGAACTCCGGGAGTTGGTGATGGACAGGGAGGCCTGGCGTGCTGCGATTCAAGGGGTCGCAAGAGTCGGACACGACTGAGCGACTGAACTGAACTGATGCTCAGCTGTAGGCTTCCCTGATGGTTCAGGCTGTAAAGAATCTGCCCACAATGCGGGAGACCTGGGTTCAATCCCTGGGTCAGGAAGGCCCCTTGGGAGTAGGGAATGGCTCTCCACTCCAGTATTCTTGCCTGGAGAACTCCATGAACAAAGGAGCCTGGTAAGGTGCAGTCCATGGGATTGCAACAAGTCAGGCACGACTGAGCTACTAATTAACACTTTTGCATACTTCACAGGCTCAGCAGTAAAAATTTGTTTTATTAAAGCAAAATAGCTTTACTAGAATTAATGCTTTAGTCTCACTGAAGTGAAATCCACTTCTATACTGTGCACCTATGAGCAGAAACAGAGGGAATGAAGATGGTCTCATTGAGACTTAAAGTAACTACTCCTCAGCGAGCAGCTCTGTCCAGATCAGAAACTGGGACATCCTCAGGGTGCAGCTGAGACAAGGAGGGGATGGGAAGGTGGCAAAGTATCAAAAAGGAACCAGTGGAGGCTCTCAAATTTCTTTTCCATAGATTAAAGTCATTTATCAGAACCCTGTCCCTGGAAATGGTCTCCCTTCCAAAAGTGGGCCATTCTATTTCAGCATTAAATGTTGAAAGCTATGACAAGAATCACAGGCTCTAACCCACAATGGAATAACAAGAGTCTTTACCACACAGTCTGGGTGCCGAGTCCTAAAAGTTCTGTCATTAGGCATAAAATAAAGAAAAAAATCCTCTTCTAGGCTCAAAGACTGTGTGTGTATGTGTTCAGTCACTCAGTCGTGTCTGACCCTTTGTGGCCTCAGCCTACCAAGCTCCTCTCTCCACGGAATTTTGGGTTGCCATTCCCTC
Organism: Cephalophus harveyi; assembly: GCA_006410635.1. Taxonomy (NCBI): domain Eukaryota; kingdom Metazoa; phylum Chordata; class Mammalia; order Artiodactyla; family Bovidae; genus Cephalophus; species Cephalophus harveyi. The sequence continues at coordinate 223,235 of SJYT01001687.1, forward strand.
CTCCAGGAGATCTTTCCAACCAGGGATCAAACCTGCACCTCTTGCGTCTCCTGCACTGGCAGGCAAATTCTTTATCACTAAGCTACCGGGGAAACCCAGTAGAATATTACTCAGCTGTAAAAAGGCATGAAATCAGAAGAAGATTCTTAGCCTGACTCAGTCTTTAGTTGGGAGAATTGGGGGCAGCATAGGACAGGAGTGTCAATCATGGTCGGGGGAGGAGATATTTTTGAGCAGTGGAAGCTGGTGAGCAGCATGGCCAGTGCCCTGGTGCTGAGAGTGGAGGGAGGCAGAGAGGGGGGCTAGGACGTGGGGGCCCAGGTGAAAGGGGTGCTTCCTGATGAGACTCTTCTTCCAACAAGGGTCTGCTCACGTTCTACCTGTTCCACAGAGCACAACCTACTCCCAAGCCCGTTTTTTTCTTCTTTTTCTGAATTCCCTGAGAACTCCAGTACATAACATATAAACAACTCTTGATTACACTGTCATCAGTTGTTTTTAAAAAATTCTGGTTCACTGGTTCCTTCTCTCTGCTGCTAAGTTGCTTCTGTCATGTCCTTCTCTCTAGGAAGCCCTTAGAACAACTGTCTGTCATATTCATTTTGGCTCAATCATTTTCTACTTGATGTTGATCTATGTATAAAGGTATCTTTTACTCCCAATTAAGCTAGCCCCCCAAAGAACCATTTTTTTTAAGTAGCCCCCCCGCACCCCGAAGTGCCCAACAAAGTGATAAACACACAGCAAGAATTCAAGTAGTTGTCAGCTCTAAAGCCAGGTGATTATACTAAAAGTACATAAGGTCTCTAGTTAAATAAGGAAATAAGTTAGAGATTAAAAAAAAAGACTAGATTTAAAAGCTCATCACCCAGCTATAGCGCTTGGGGACTTCCCAATGTCACCAACATTCAGCAGGGAACAGTAAACACGAAGAATAAAATATTTTGGAACATTTGTGAATAATATGAACAGCTGATCTCCTTTCTCAAAGAGCTTAAAACAGTTTCCAGGAACTAAATAGTGGTAACCCTGAAGGGAACAAGGTTATGTGTGTGGTAGCTATGGAGAGAGCTGGGAACCAGCATGGGCACTTGGTCCACAGGGTCACATTGAGAGGGGATGCAGAGGACCATCTGCTGAGCATCTCCTGATAGAATGCTATGGGTACCACACGGGGGTGTCTGACAGGTGGTAGAACCTAATCTTCATGATAACCCTTCATCTTTACAGATGAAGAAATTGAGGCTTAGGCAGGTTAAGCAACTTGTCCAAGGCCTTGTGCGTAGTAGTAATGGACAGAGTGAAGTCCCAGATCTATCTGTCTCCAATGCTTTTGCTCTCTCCACTAGGTAACCCCAACCTCTTCTAGAACAGCTTTCATTCTTGCCCCCCAAATAAAACCAAATGATTTTGTCTTTGTGAGGAAAGAAGAGGTAAGAACAGCTAGCTCTTCTGTAGTTACGGAGTCAGGGCAGGATTCAGAAAATGGAGTTACTGTTAGTTGAGAGGGAATTATGAACCAAGAACCATATAGGCACCTTTTACACATCACGTGATTTCACTCCAATAACCCTAAGGAAGGGAACCTGAGGTTAACATATATGAGTTAACTGAGGGAAGTTAACTTACCCTAAGGCATGATGCTAAAAAGAGGGAAAGTGAAGCAGAGATTTGAACAGGGTCCATCAGGTCTCAAAGCCTCTTTCCACTGCCCTCCAGCATGCACTCCCATTTCTTCTTCCCATAAATGCCAAAACTAAAGTTTGGGAAACACCACCTATTAAGAGGTCTGCCCAGTAATTACATAGCAGTTGAACCAAAGGGAGCCTGCATCCCACAGGAAGTAAAACTGTCATCTCAACCAAGGAACTGAGTAGGCAAAGAGAGAGAGATTTGCAATGTGTATTTAAAACTGCTGCTACCCTCTGAACCCCTCTGTGAATCTAATGGACTTTTTGTTAGGTCATGTTAGTGAGGTTCATCACCAAGTTACATCCCCAGTGGGGATGGAGCCACTGTGGACAGCAGATTCCACTAGATGGGCTTGACCATGGCTGGTCAATGACACATGACCCAATCCAGTTCCAGAAGCAACACAGTGATGGAGGCCAGACAGTTATCATAAGATGAGGTCGGTCCATGAGATCCGGTCCTTTCTGCTGAGCTGGCTCAGACTCAGGTGAAAATGTCAGCAAACAGCTCTCCACATCAGGATAACTCACAGCGCTGACAACTTACCCATGAGTCACTAAGCAAACACACTTCTATCTCCACCAGCTTCCCCATTTTCGTCTCCAAGTTCAGCAAAGAGCCAATCTCTTTAAAAAAGATGTTAAATCCTCGGGACCTGCGATGAAACGCACCAGTAGCAGCTTCTGAGGGCTCGATCCCACCCACATCTGGCTCTGTTTGGGAGCTAAATTCAGCAGAAGTCTCTAGGGTCAACCAATGACCCCGAATAAAAATAGTCTTGGAAATCTGTCACAGAGCAGGAAAGGAAACAAGACGGCAGGGTGATTCACTCCAAATGGCAGCTCCGAAACCCAAATTCTCATTTTTTTGTCCCAATACGAAGCCAATGTGCAAAACAGGCCCGGAGCAAACTGTCCTTTTCCGAAGGCCTCTAAAAGTGGCTGCCAAAGAATTTCACATGCAAGCCAAAAAGATTTAGTGTGCCATTCACCTCTCCTGTGACTCTTAACTACAGCTACTTTGCAGGAGAGCTCTGAACCAATCACAGGTTGACCCGTGCTTGGGGACCACCAGGGTCCCTGAGGTTTTGCCCCAGTAAGCAAGAGGGGCCATCTGTCTTATCTAATTTTCTGTGTGGTCAAATAGCCACAGAAAGGGCATAGAGGCTGTGTGGCAAGTAAGAGAGAGAGAAATAGTGATCACCTCTTCATTGCCTTTTTACTAATTCTAAAACTCACTGCTTCAGCTCCTCTCCCACACACTGAGGTTGTATTAAAATAAGTACAATATTTTGAGAGATTGTATGCTTTTTTTTTTTTTAGTTAAGAACTCCACGGGCTTCAGCCAACATTTGATGGCTTAATTCACTCATTTTTTTTTCTTTTATTTTTTATTTTATAGCCACGCTACATGGCTTGTGGAATCTTAGTTCCCGGACCAGAGATCAAACCCAGGATCTCTGATCAGTGAAATCGTGCAGTCCTAACTCTAACCAGGGAATTCCCAGTTCACTCATTTTAAAATGTATTGAAGGCATAGATGGTCAATCCTAGAGCATGATAGAAAATGCAGAAGGACTAAAGGTGGGTTTGTTTCACAGCCACTCACCTGTGCTTGCCCCTTCCAAAGCCGTGTATCTAATGTGACACTCATAATTTATACTTTTTTCCTTAGAGATGGTCTCCCCAGTCCAGCTGAATTTCAAAGGACCACACAACCTAGATCCACCTCTGGAGAGGCTCCGGGGCTTTGGGGAATCTCACAATTTGGTGGGAATGAAGGCATGCAGAGAACAGCAGCAGAACATGATAAATCCTAACAGTTACGGTCCAGCGCCCATGTACCCTGGGTGCACAGGTGAGGGCGCGGTTAACCTGTGCCTCGGAGGACTGGGAAAGACTCCTTAGAACTGGTCTTGCAGAACCACTAAGAGTGTGACAGGCAGGGCATGAGGGCAGGGAGTCGGGGGAGGACACCCCAGGGACTGAGAACAGCCCAGGTCAGAGGTTCTCAACTGGGGCCAATTTTGCCCCCTCCCCCAGGGGATACTTGGCAACATCTGAAAACATGTTTGGTTGTCATCTGGAAGGGAACAGTGCTCCTGTCACTGGGGTTGGGGGAGCCCCGGGGGCGACTCCATCGACTCTCACCCACCAGGCTCCTCCTACCATGGAATTTTCCAGGTAAGAATACTGGAGTTGGCTGCTGTTTCCTACTCCAGGGGATCTTCCCAACCCAGCGATTGAACTTGCGTCTTCTGCAGCTCCTGCACTGGCAGGCAGATTCTTTATCACTGCACCCCCTAGGAAGCCCAGGTAGAGGGCAGAGATGCTGCTAAACGAGTGACAATACAGAGGACAGTTCCCTGCTCCCCCACAACAAAGCCTGACCTCGCTGCATTGTCAACAGCACAAAGGAGGCGGCAAGTCTGGTCTGAGTAAAGATATGAAAGACCCTGTGTTATACTAAAGGTGAGAAGTTGCCTGGAGCTTTGGTAAACACAGTGCTTCAAATCACTGCTTTCAAGGAAGAGAAAAACCAGTAAGAAGAGAGGACACGTTAAATTTCTAAAGAGCCAAGACGTCAGGCTGGGCAGATGCCTTATTCTCAAAACAGGAATCACCACAAAGTTAGATGCTGGAAGCCTAAAGTGGGTTTCCTGAGATAAAAAAAGGACGTCTCAAAAGTCCCCGGGAATGGCCATCCACATTCCTCCTTGCTCATGGATGGCTAAGGGGTGAGTGAGAGCATGATGAGGCCCGGTGCTCTACGTGGCGTGGAAGAAAAGGAACTAAAGGCTCCAGAGAGGAAGCAGCTATGAAGAAAGCAGAAAGAACACGGTGGGGATGCCGTGGATGAAGCTTCAAGTGGCCATGCGGTGGGTTGGCGGGAACCTGGCCTGACCATGAAGGCGGGAGGCGCTTGTGCAGGCATCCGTGCTCCTCGACAGGACCCTGGAAGTGCAATGAGGAGGCTACCACCACCACCAAAACCACCAACACCTCTGCCTCCACTCAAAGGATAAGCAGGGCTTCCCTGGTGGTCCAATGGTTAAGAATCCACCTTGCAGTGCAGGGGGACACTAGTTCGATCCCTGGTCCAGGAAGATCCCACGTGCTGTGGAACAACTAAGCCTGTGCACTGCAACTGCTGAGTCTGCGCTCTAGAGCCCACGAGCCACAAGTGCTGAGCCCTGGTGCTGCAGCTACTGAAACCTGTACGCCCTAGAGCCTGTGTTCCGCAGCGAGAGAGGCCACCGCCCCGAGAAACCCGAGCACTCCAACTCAAGAGCAGCCCCCGCTTGCCGCAACTAGAGAAAAGCTCGCGTGCAGCAGCAAAGACCCAGCAAGGCAAAAATACATTAAAAAAGGAAAAGCAAGTAAGTAGAACAGATCTCCCCCAGCAAGAGACTTGTAGGAGGGAGAGAAGACAACCCTCAAGATAATAGTACTTTTGGGTATAAGGATAAAAAAACACAAACTGAAACCCCTTCTCAAATACACTAACACATGCTAATCCACATCACCCACATCTTGCCTCCTCCAGACCCACGTGCACAGACACATGCCTACATTGATTTTTTTAAATGAAATAGGGGAAAGTGACATCAATTGTATAGATGTCTAAAATAGAGCATTTACCCAAGAAGAAAAAGAAAGCTGGACTAGTATCAAAATAAGATAATTCTAAATGGACAATGTCACAAAAGCTTCAAAAAAAAAAATGTTGTCACAATGGGTGCTGTCAGAAAAATTAAAATTTGGTTTGGATGACACAGACCCCTGATACAACTGTAGTTGTAAGTGCCTAAATGCACATTACAGGCCATAAATGAAGCAAAGGGGCCTTGAAAAAACCCAGATAGACAGCAAAGGATGGGACATTCCAAACAGAAGAGGAAAAGCTGCAGCCTGGGCAAGGCAGGAATGATGGAGCATGTGCACACATATCCACTGAGAGATGAAATACACTCAAATTTCACCTCTATACAACCATAAATATACACTTAGTATGGCCCAACTAGGCTTCCCTGGTGGCCCAGTGGCAAAGACTCCATGTGGAATGCAGGAGACTCGGCTTCGATCCCTGGTTTGGGAAGATCCCCTGGAGAAGGAAATGGCAACCCACTCCAGTATTCTTGCCTGGAAATCGCATGGACAGAGGAGCCTGGGGGGCTACAGTCCCTGGGGTTGCAAAAGAGTCAGGCATGACTAGCAACTAAACAACAACAAGGAACCAACCACCTGTATTTTGGGAGATGAAAACATTACATGACATAATAGCACCTGGATCTACAGTGGGTTTCTGGTCACATTCTTCAGAGGGAAACAGACATCCAAAGATCACAAGAGCATAAGCCCAGGAGTTCACGCCGCTAAATACTGGAATAGCCTGGAGGGACACCGGGGTGGTGGGAAATTCAATCAGAAGCAGGCCTGCTTTCCACCTGGATCATCAGGATTTACAGCTGGGGAGGAGGCAAGGGTTTGGCTACCCTTTAACGATGCCTGGGAACCAATCCTCCCAACTTATATAAGTAAATCATCAACAATTACTGAACCTGTGTGCTGAGAATTGCAGCCAGTTCTCAGAGTGGTCGAGTACACACACAAGTGAGAAACATATAACATCTAAATGTTGACTGACGCAATGACTGGGAATAAAGGTAGACCTAGAAACCTAGGCATTAGCCAAGGTCATGTTAATGAGAGCTGATTCCGCCCACAACTCCCCAACACCTACTCCTTTGCTCCAGACAGCTCAATTCACTATCATCCAAAGAGCAAGCGTGTGTATGCTCAGTCGCTCATTCATGTCCAACTTTTTGCGACCCCATGGACTGTAGCCTGTCAGGCTCCTCTGTCCATGGAATTCTCCAGGCAAGAATACTGGAGTAGGTTGCCATTTCCTTCTGCAGGGGATCTTCCTGACTCAGGAATCGAACCCACACCTCCTGCATTGACAGGCAGATTCTTTACTGCTGAACCACAAGGGAGGCCCCATCACCCAAATAGAATCAGCTTTTAAACCTCACTCCTCTGCTGGCCACTTTATCCATCTGGAATGTTCTCCACCTACACAGATCTTACGCATCCTCTGCAACTCCTCTCAACCCCTCCTCTCCTTGAGAAGGTGTTTCTGAGCCAGCCTAAGGCATCTCTCCCTCTGCTGAACTCCCAGAACAATTAGGTTGTCCAATTACCTGGCAAAGAACTATCTCAGCTCTACAAAGCTTTAACTCGTCTGTTGTTTTCTTGACCTATTATTTAAATGAATAGAAATTTTCATTTTGCCCATCTTTATTAATATGCCACGCTGTTGAGAGGAAAGGACACACCTGATAATTCTTTGGACCCTCCCATCTTACCTCCTGGAGCAGTGTTCCTCAGTCTTCTTGGCACCAGGAATGGGTTTCGTGGAAGATCATTTTCCCTTGGGCTGGGGCGGGGGGGAGGGGGTGTTGGTGGTAGGGATGGTAGTTTCAGGATGATTTAAGTGCATGACATTTACTGCGCACTTTATTTTTATTATTAGCACATCAGCTCCACATCAGATCATCAGGCATTATTACATCCCAGAGTTTGGAGACCTCTGTCCTAGAGTATCCTGCATAATACAGAATTAGATTGCAAAGTTCTAAGTTCTCTCCTGAGCTAAGTTATGCTCACATTACAATCTTTCTTACCAGTCAAGTCTAACAAGGCTTTGCAACCAATGATATGTGAAAGGGGAAAAAAAAAAAAAAAAGTAATACAGAAGAATCTTGGAGATCATTATTTCACAAATTAGGAAACTCAGACATGCAGACTGGCTCAAAGTCCTTTGCAGTGGTGGGTGAACACCAGTTTGCGTCCCTGATCCTTACTATGGCACATAATGGAGCCTGGCTAAGAGCTAAGATGGTGACTGGCTAAGATGATGACTATGGGGATTGCAATTTTGAAGATTAAAAAAGTTTTTAAAATTCTTCACGTTAACATCGGAATTTATACTGAGAAGTGGGATTAGTTAACCATCCTAACCTAGATTAAGATTTTCACAAATTTAGCACAGCACAGCATGGAGTGATATTCAAATCGTACAAAAAATGGGATCAGGACTTTCACGAAACACAAACACACACGCACACTCTTCCCCCTAAAAACTCAGTTTTGAAACTCCATTTACTGTAATTTTTTTTTTTAAGTCAAACTACTTTAAAGCTCTGCTTACATATATTACTCTCTCAGGAGTGTAATAATCACACGTAAAAGTCTTTCTGAAACAAATTCGCCCTGGAAGCCCATTTCGGGGCGTTGAGTTGTGACTACATTCTCAAGGATGTTAGTAACACAAGGGCTCCATCCACAACTCCTTGAGGAAAAAAAAAAAAAGAAACCATGAATGCCTTGTCAAATTCAGACAGTTTATCTTGGCACTGGCAAGCAGAGCAGTCTCTTCGATGTCTGGAAACGTGTCTAATTACGTTTTTAGAGAGTAACTAAAAAATAGCCAGTGTCCCGGAACAGACGGCTCAGGGATCACTCCATAGCATCCTGAATGACGTGATGGAACCACGCCAGGAAAAGATAAATAAATACAGGAGAAGACGAAAGCGAAAAAGAACCAAGTGTGAAACCACGATGAGACCCCCAGTCTCTCTGCAAAACAACCCTCCAGTCTTCCCAGGGGCTTGAGGCCGCCAGGACTCTCCCGAAAGTTTTTATTTCCCTTTACTTTTGTTTCCATTAGGTCACCCGGCCTGCCCACAGCATTTACCTGGGGGCAGGGCGCTAGCCTGCCCGGCCCCAAGCGCGACCTCCAGCTCGGCACACCCCCGACACCCACCCTTCCGTCCGGACGGCACCCAAGGACACCCCTTACTGTGGAACGCGCAGCCCCGGAGCTCGGCACGCCCCTTCCACTCGGATGCGACCGCACCCCGGTATGCAACCAGCGAGCTTAGCGGACCCCGGACCCCCCCCGCCGCACCCCGAATCCGGCCACACGTCAAGGGCGCCCCCTCTCGGAAAGGCGCGGGCTCGCGGCGCTGCGCACGGCCGCTCCGCCGCCCTCACCTGAGCCGGAGGTTGGCCATGAACTCGGGCATGGAGACGGTGTCCATCAGCACGAAGTCCGCCTTCCCGAACTCCAGGCTCTCCTGCTCCGCCATGGCGCCGGCGCACGGGCTCAGGTGGGCGCGGACGGACTCAGGTGGGCGCGCTCGGACGGCGCGGGGGGCCGGTCCCCGGGGCGTGCGGCGAGCTCGGGCGGGGCCGGGGCGGGGCGCGGGGAAGGGGGCTCCGTGGCCACTCGGAGGGATCTGGACCGGACGGAGGCCGCCCCGCGGCTCCTCGGCGCGCTCTGGGCCGGCGCGGCACACCCGGCAGTTTCCGCTTCTCCCGCGGCTGCGGCCCGGCGCTGGGGGGGGACGGGACAACGAGACGGAGACGGCGGCGGCTGGTCCCGCCTCTGGCCTTGGTCTGGCCCCCGCCCCGCGACCAGATGTGTATAAGAGACAGGGCTACCACCACCACCAAAACCACCAACACCTCTGCCTCCACTCAAAGGATAAGCAGGGCTTCCCTGGTGGTCCAATGGTTAAGAATCCACCTTGCAGTGCAGGGGGACACTAGTTCGATCCCTGGTCCAGGAAGATCCCACGTGCTGTGGAACAACTAAGCCTGTGCACTGCAACTGCTGAGTCTGCGCTCTAGAGCCCACGAGCCACAAGTGCTGAGCCC
>SJYT01001687.1:232978-348829 GCA_006410635.1 Cephalophus harveyi
GGCGCTGGGGGGGGACGGGACAACGAGACGGAGACGGCGGCGGCTGGTCCCGCCTCTGGCCTTGGTCTGGCCCCCGCCCCGCGACCGGCCCGCCCCGCCCCGTCCTGTCCCCGCCTCCCGGCCTCCCCGCCTCCCCGCCCCGCCAGCCGAGGAGCCGCCCCCGCCGGGGCGCAGGCCGCCGCCTCCTCACCTGGGCGGCGCGCACGCGCGGGGCAGCCGGCGGGGGCGCGCCCCGGGCCCGGGCCCCGGCCGCGGGGCGGCAGCGCCCTCTGGGGACGGTCGCTGGGCGCTGAGCGGGGCGGTGCCGAGGAGTGCGGACGTAGGAGGTGGGTGGAATCAAGTTTCCAGGATTGCTGCCTCCCGCCCGGGGCTTGGTTCCGTTCAGTCACTCATTCGGGTCCGACTCTTTGCGACCCAAAGGACTGCAGCACGCCAGGCTTCCCTGTCCATCACCAACTCCCGGAGTTTACGCAAACTCAACGTCCATTGAGTCGGCGATGCCCTCCATCCATCTCATCCTCTGTCGTCCCTTTCTCCTCCCGCCTTCAGTCTTTCCCAGGGGCTTGGTAAATGCCAACAAAGTTAACAAAAGTAGCTCGTGGAGCTTCTCACGTGGGTGAATCATGATGATTCTGACACTCGGCTGCGACGCTCTCTCCTGATCTGCCCACATCCTCTCCATCCTTCAAATGATGGTTCACATTCAGACTGAGGTAGTAATAGTAATTAGCTTGTTGAGAGGACCGAAAGTGCTCAGAGTTTTTCTGAGGGACTTAGAGAAGTTAGTAACTTGCCACAGGCTGCTTAAGTAGTGGGGAAGCTGCAGTTTCATCCAGGTCATTTGACTTATGAGCCCCAGCGTTTAGCCACCTGGCAGATTGCTTTCCTTCTCAGTGTTCCCTGATCCATTCTTCTCTTCCACCTGCCTAAGAGTGGCTTTCCACTTGGCTCAGTGGTAAAGCGGTAGCCTGAGTGGTAGCGTGGCTCAGTCTCCACCTGCCAGTGCAGGAGATCTGGGTTTGATCCCAGGGTCGGGAAGATCCCCTGCAGGAGGAAATGGCAACCCACTCCAGTATTCTTGCCTGTAAAAGCCCATGGACAGAGGAGCCTGGCAGGCTATAGTCCATGGGGTTGCAAAGAGTCAGACATGACTAGCAACTAAAAGCAATGACAACTAAGCTTGTCATCAAGTATTATCTTATATTGTTGTTGCTTTTCATCTATCTATGTATCTTCTCCCTGAGATTACTGTAGGCTTCTTGAGCATGGGATGGTGTCTTAAATTTTTCCATCTCCCCCTTGGCACCCACCAAGGAGCTGTTGTACTGCCTTGCACACGTAATTATGAAATGCACAGTGGTCCAATGGGATAGAATGGGTTTTAAGTGGTCTCCAATTTATAGGTATATTGATTCTGGAAAATTCTTTTGGGACCCAGATGGCATTTTCTCAATGAAAGTCTATCATAAATGGTTTCTAAAGAAGCTGCACTGCTTCGGTCCTTTGTTTCTATTAGGACCATCTACAGTAAGTCCCCTACATTCGAACCTTCAAGTTGTGAACTTTCAAAGATCTCCAAGTGTGTTCCATCAGTGTGAGGTGTAAGTGAAATTGCAGCTTGCCCTCCATCTCCTATTGCTGACGATCCTTCAGTTCTACCATCTCCCACCTCTTCTCCCACCTCCAGTCAGTAACTCTTCTAGTGCATTCACTCAGTGCCAGCCCCTGTATGCTGGCTGTTCTGATGTACTACTGTACTTTTCAAGGCACTGTACTGTAAGATTAAAAATGTTTTATTTTTTGTCTTTGTTTTTTGTGTACTATTTTTGTGACAGGTATTATAAACCTATTATACTACAGTACTATATACCCAATTGTGTTAGTTGGGTCCCTAGGCTAACTTGGTTGAACTTACAAGTTGGACTTACAAACACGCTATCAGAATGGAACATGTTTGTATGTAGGGAACTTACTGTATTTCAAAGCCTCCTAGCAAATCTAGTAGCCCCCAAAGAACTGGCTGGACTCCAGCACTATGGCTGAATGCGAAATGAGTAAACCAGACCTAAGGACCCTGCCTCACTGTCTGCTTCAGCTGCCAACAAACCACCCTGGCCAAGAGAGAGAAGTGGACAACTTGATCACCTCCCAAGGGAGCGCATCTGCCATCAGAAAGTCACTCCAGTCTCCATCACAGGCAGAGCCTAGTGGCAGTCTGAGTACCATAAGTAGCTCCCCATCTTCAGAAGGCGCCTCCCTGGATCTCAGTGTCCTCACTTATGGAGTAGGACCTCTGGGCTAGGTACTTTCCAAGGTAGGACTGGCCTTTGCTTGAGTCATTTTTGTGGGTGAGTCAGTAGCTAAGCAGGTGATTGCAGAAAGTATGATACATTCTTAAAATGTTTTCAGAAAGTATGATACATTCTTAAAATGTTTTCATTGGTACATTTTAACATAAAATAGAATTTTTTTTTTTTTTAAAGAGGAAGAAATCCCAAATTCTGTGCAATTGGGAGCAACTAGGGACTCATTAGAAATGATCATTGAAAAATGAGTGGCTATGTGTTCCCTGAACCCTGGCATTGTTAGAGCAGAAGTGGTAGGATCTCTGGGAGGATATAGCTGTGGTTTTCAAATGCCCAAAGCAAGGGGACTGCTGTATCTATTCGTGTCTTATACAGGAGCTGAATGTATAAAACTTACACACAACATATGCAGAGGGTATTTTATCAATTTAAAGCCCCACATTAGTATATAATCAGGCATTGATACCAGTGAGGCTCTCTTGATGAACCCAAATCTGTCCAGTGGGGCTCACTGTCACCTTAAATCAGCCTCAGGATTTCAATTTACTTTCATATGGATGTTTTGGTTGTACGTGTGTGTTAGTCGCTCAGTTGTGTCTGACTCTTTTGCTACCCCATGGACTCACCAGACTCCTCTGTCCATGGGATCCTCCAGGCAAGAATACTGGAGGTTCTCTTTTCCTTCTCCCAGGGATCTTCTCAACCCAGAGTCAAACCCAGGTCTTTCACATTGCATGCAGATTTTTTACTGTTTGAGCCCCCAGGGAAGCCATTCAGTTGTACAGTACCAAGAAAATGCTGATTGACATGGCTAATCAGTAATTTGTTACTGGTACAGTTTAACATCTATCTGTTTGAAAGGCCAGTGCATGCCTACAATCTCATTTATTAGTTTCACATTTATTAAGAAGTTCCAGTATACTTAGAAATGGCAGGAGAAACTGAACCCTGCGATCTGCACTCATACAAGGTAACACAGAGCTAATAAATTAGCTCATTTTTAACCTCCTTTGCGATAAAAATTTGGATATAAACATTTAGATGTGTAGGTTTGTGTTACAGCTTAAAATGTACTAAAAACGAAAATAAAAGTTAACATTGCCAATTGTTTAGTCATGTCCAACTCTTTTTGACCTCATGGACTGTAGCCCACCAGGATCCTCTGTTCACAGGATTTCCCAGGCAACAACAGTTGAGTGGGTTGTCATTTCCTCCTCCAGGGGATCTTTCCGACCCAGGGATCAAACCTGCATCTCCTGGATTGCAGGCAGATTTTTTACTACTAACTTAATTCTTCACAGCTAACTTCCCTTCATTCCTCCACTTCCTCCAGCAAGGCTTCTCTGATCTTCTAAGTCAGGTCAGCTATCCCTCCTCTGTGACCCCACAGCACCCTGGAAGCGTTACCCTCATTACAGGCTGAATGCACCTGAATGAACCTAGTATTGTCCATCTCTCTTACTAGAGTGTCAGGACCTTGAGGGCTGGAAGCTGTGTCTGGAAAGTAGCTCTGACCCCTAATAGCACCATGCTTAGCGTGTGAAGCTCTAATAGACTATTACTTGATGAACGGACAGGGAATGGTCCGAATCTGTGGGTTATGTGAGGTTGGAAATCCACCCTCATTGGTAGATTTTCTGCATTAAAAATCTGTTCTTTGGGACTTCCCTAGTGGTCTGGTGACTAAGAATCCGCCTGCTGATGCAGGAGATGTGGGTTTGATCCCAGGTCTGGGAACTGAGATCCCACATGCCGAGGGGCAGCTTAAGCCCAGTGCTGCAGTTACTGAACCCTTACCCTGGAGCCCGTGGTCCACAACAATAGAAGTGTGCACCGCAACTAGAGAGAGAGTAGCCCCCTTCTTCGCAACTAGAGAAAGCCCGTGCGCAGCAACAGAGGCCCAGGGCAGCCATAAATAAATTTTAAAAACTTTTAAAATCTGTTCTTTGTGCAGCATTTATCTTTCTCATCTCCTGTCCCTGGAAGCAGGTCTCAGGGCTCTGTTCACTTCTCTCCCGGAGCCAGGCCTGAACGCTTCTTGTTCACACTGAACAAAAAGCCGTTTCGGCTTTTGCCACCTACTGCAGAGGATCTGCTCTGGGTTCTCCCGAAAAATCAACTCTGAGTCTTCCACAGCACATATTTGCTCCCCTGGTTCTACTTTCCCGGAATACTTCCGGGCTGCCTCACCTTCTTCCTCTTGACCAGGTGCGCTGTGTCCAGGAAGACTGCTCAGTGTAAGTCCCACAAGACGGAAGCAGGAAGACCAGGAAGAATGCAGTCATACAACATATTCAAAGGGCATCTTACAAATTTATTGTATTTGCGCATGCGTCAAACTGCAGACTAAGTCGCCGCAGTCTGACTCCTTGTGACCCTATGGACCGTAGCCCGCCAGGCTCCCCTGTCCATGGGCTTCTCCAGGCAAGAATACTGGAGTGGGCTATCATGCCCTCCTCCAGGAGATCTTCCCGACCCAGGGATCGAATCCACCTCTCTTGGCAAGCCCCAAGTTTATGGTATAAGCCCTAATTATTCAAAAGCAAAAGTAGAAAGGCAAATTTATGTTGCACAATAACTTCATAATGCACTTGCAACTATACGGAAATGATATGAAGCCTGATACTGTAGATATTTGGTTGGCCAAAAAGTTCATTTGGGTTTCCCATAACTACTTCTGGAAGAATCCAAACAGACTTTTTGGCCAACCCAACATTATCCGAAACATATCCCAAGTTACAAACCCTTGGGAATTCCCTAGGGGACCAGTAGTTAGGACTTGGCGCTTTCACTGTGGGGTCGAAAGCGGGGGGAGGTGGGGGGGCAGGTTTGATCCCTGGTTGGGAAACTAAGATCCCATAGGCCTCGAGGCACAGCCAAAAATTTTTTTAAAAATAAAAAGGAAAAACTCCTGAGCTAAGAGAGGTTCTTATCATTGGGAAATGGAGAAGAACTTTAGCAAGCCATCACTGTCAGCATCCTGGGAGTCACCAGACAAGGGCTGTCCCAAGAGCGCATTCTCTGGAGTGGGCATGGAGCCACATATTTAAGGCCTCAGGAAAGACAAAGTCAACTGGTAAAGGAAGACACAGCCCGAGACTGCCTCCAGAATTTTCCTTGCCTTCAATAACATAGTTTCTGACTGTAAACATTTCACTGGAATGTATCCTTTTTGCTAATTATAGAGGTGCTTATCACATGGAGTTGGAGTTGGCTTCCAGGCTTGGCCCTAAACCCCCTAGGACAGAGGCCGTGCCTTACTTGTCTTCTTTCCAGCCCTCAAGCTGTGCCTGATGACCTTTAGATATATATATATATATTTATTTATTTTATCTTTGACTATGCTGGGTCTGTGCTGCTGCTCAAAGGCCTTCCCTAGTTGTGAACAGGGGCTACGCTCTAGTTGTAGGGCGCGGGTTTCTCACCGCAGTGGCTTCTCCTGTTGTGGAGCACAGTCTCTAGACCATGTGGGCTTCAGAAGTTGTGGCCTCGGACTCAGTAGTTGTGACCCAGGCTCAGTAGCTGGGTGCACAGGCTTCAATGCCCCGAGGCAAGTGGGATCGTCCTGGACCAGGGATTGAATCTGTGTCTCCAGCATTGGCAGGTGGATTCTTAACCACTGAGCCACCAGGGAAGTCCCAATATTTCTTGAATCAAGCAGGTGAGTTAATTAGTGAGCTATTTTATTTGTAAATGGAGTGTGTTGGTGTAGGATTAAACATGAGGGAGGATGCGGCACTCTCTATGCCCTGTGCCAGAAAATCACTAACTTAAACTTTTTGGGCCATTGGAAGGAGTCCTAGAGCTAAAAAATTTGGGAATGTGATAGGAACCCACAAGAGGGAAAACCAAGAGGCACAGCCACAATCAATTCATGGATTGATGGCGTCTTAAGGCAGCATGTCTCACATTTTAAGGTGTTTAAGAATCACTTGGGATCTTGTTAAAAATGCAGGCTCAGGTCCCACTTGAGTAAAGCTGAACTCACCGGATTGCAGTCTGCATGTTAACAGGATCCTCAATGATGCTTCTGCCGCCAGCCTGCTGACCAAACTCTGAGTAGCAAGATAGGAAGTAGGAAGCATAATGGCCATGTAATCACACAAGCAGCCCTTTACAGATGGGGAAACGGAGGCCCAGGAGGAGCTGCTGACTTTGACTGAGTCAGAATGAGGCACTGCTAGAGCAGAAACCTGAACTTAGGCCTTCTGATTTGGGTAGTGGATCATTTCCACTAGTCAGCATGAATATTCACTCATAAAACAATGTGTGTGTGGTGGGGGGGAGGGAGAGTAAAGAAAAGAGACAGCAGCCCCCTAGATCTCCTCTGGGTAACCCCAGGACCTCCCTACCTCATTTCTATTTTTTAAAAAAATTTTTGGTCACGCTGCATTTTGTGGGATCTTAGTTCCCTGACCGACGGGGGAGCCTGGGGGCTGCCATCTGTGGGGTCGCACAGAGTCAGACATGACTGAAGCGACTTAGCAGCAGCAGCAGCAGCAGTTCCCTGACCAGGGGTCGAACCCATCACTCCTGCAGAGGAAGTGTGGAGTCTTAGCCATTGGACCACCAGGGAAGTCTCCCTACCCCATTTCTAAGTGTGTTTGTGTGTTGGGTGATGTCCTCCTTTTCCCCTGATGCTCCTTTTTCTCTTTCTTTTAGAAGCTTGGAGTAGAAGCTGGAAAAGATATCACTAGGGTCAGGAAAAGTCCAATTCTTTTCTTCCCTCCACTGGAAAAAGTAGCAAATAGTACAGATAACATCTACCATTAATATCTGGTTAGTATCCATAGAACTGACATTCTGGAAAGAGTGTGACATCATACTCAAGTGACAGCTTCTAATCTACCTCCCAGAGCCCCTCTCCTCCTGCCATTCACCCAAGGTTTCTTAACTGGTGAGCTGCAGCTGTACCCCTCTCCTAGAATTAAGAGCATGAAATAGGTAATGTTAAAAGTAAAGTGCGACCCCCTGACTTTTTCTAGCCAACTGGATAATTCTTCAGACTATCTAGAGACAGAAGTCTGGGATATTACTCAGCCATGAAAAGGAATGAAACTGGGTCATTTTTAGAGATGTGGGTGGACCTCGAGTGTGTCATACAGTGAAAAGTAAGTCAGAAAGAAAAAATCAAATGTATTTTAATGCATATATGTGGAATCTAGAAAAACAGTACAGATTATCTTATTTGCAAAGCAGAAACAGACACAGAGGTAAAGAGCAAATGTATGAACACCAAGGGGGGAGGGTGGGGTGGTGGGAGGAATTGGGTGATTGGGATTGATATATATATACACTATTGATGCTATGTACAAAATGGATAATTAATAGAACATATTGTATAGCACAGGGAACTCTACTTAATGCACTGTGGTGACCTAAATGGAGTCCAAAAAAGGGGATACATGTATCTGGATGGTTGAATCGCTTTGCTGCTCAGCAGAAACTGTTAATAACGCAACACTGTAAAACAACTATACTACAGTAAACATTAATTAAAAAAAGAAATATCATGAGTAGTGCTTCTCCTAATTCTGACAACCTGAACTCTAAAAAAACTGATGCAGGAGAAATTTTTCAATGATTTAAAAGTAGAATCCACAAGACCTGGGAGACCTCAGAGGCCATGTGATCCAGTATCCCACCCAATGCCTGAATCCCCTCCACCATATGCTGCAATGCCTGGATCAACCTGGACCAGTTGACTCATTAGGCCTCTTCTGCACTGTGAAGGCGTTGCCATACAAAAGTAAACTCTCCGCTCTTTCACTCAACCTCCCCCCTGAATCACCGCTCAGACTCACTCCATGCCCTGTACGTCAACCTCTGTCTCATCCTCTGTCTCATCCTCTGCTTGTGTTACTCTACCCATGGATGAGCTTGGTTTGCCCTTTTCATCTGCTCTTTCACCGAGAGGACCAGGATGTGGTGAATTGTAATCAAGGAGGGTCGCCAAGGTCATAGCCAGTGAAAGAGGAGCCTCCTGTTTTTCTTGAGCTGACCTGCCTTTTAGAGTTTCTATCCAGAGAACCCTATTTTCTCTGCTCTCTTTGCACTGTGCCTTCTTAGCAGCAAGGTCGGTGTTGGACTGTGCTATCTCTTAGCCACGTCACAGTCACTTTTGCCTAGTGTCCCTCACCTTTGCAAGTCTCTATTTAGCCTCTCTGTATGGAATAGGATGGGCTTTCCAGGTGGTGCTAGTGGTAAAGAACCCACCTGGAGACAATGCAGGAGACATAAGAGACACAGGTTCCAACCCTGGGTTGGGCAGATCCCCTGGAGGAGGGCACAGCATCCCATTCCAGTATTCTTGCCTGGAGAAGCCCATGGACAGAGGAGTGTGGCAGGCTACAGTCCATAGAGTCACAGTCAGACATGACTGAAGTGACTTAGCGCATACACACACACACACGGAATAGAGTAGAATTATCCCCACCCTCAAGAGGCAGAGATAGTAGAGAGGTGCCCAAACTTTAGATACCTGTACTGGCAGCGTAGGATAGGGCCTGGGGCTCTTCATTTTAGTAAGCAGCCCCAGAGATTCTGCTGCAGGTGGGCAGGGGGCCCAACTTAGAGAAATATTGATAGGAATTTTAGTGTCAGACACATTGGCACTCAATTCCTAGCTTGGCAACTTGCCACCTGTGTGACCTTGAACATCTTAGGGCATCTTGATAAGCCTCAGTTTCCTTATCTTGGTTAAAGAGATGAGAAAACCCATCTCTGAGTGTTAAAACCATGAAATGAGATGATGTCTATAAGCTGCTTCATATAATTCAAGGCAGATAGTAGGTACTCAATGAATATGAGCTAGCATGGCGATTAATGTAGTTGCTTCCTTTATCTTCAGAACAGGGAAATGATTAGCAGGTAATCATTAACTGCAAGTTCTTTTTAGCAGACTGAGATTTCTCATAGATGCTGGCGGGTCTTCTGGTCACCCCTTGATGTTCCTCTGTGTGAGTTTTGTGATCCCATTGGTAATTTATTACCATACCCATGCAAAGCCACAGGTCTGACACTTAGTAGGGTATCGAAATTTGCCCAGTATTTTGCAGTGAGAGAATGCCATCTGGCCAAGCCTTCTGTACTACATTCCCATGGCATCACCACATCTGATCTTCTCGCCCTTCCCCCAAACGCTCTCCAGCATCTTAACATCATGACACTGATTCAGTTCCTTCCTGGCCTGACCCTTCCTGCTACCCAGCTCCAGTGAAGAGTGTGTGTGTGTTCAGTCCTGTCCAACTCCTTTGCTACCCTATGGACTATGGCCCACCAGGCTGCTCTGTCAATGGGGTTTTTCAGACAAGAATACTGGAGGGGGTTGCCATTTCCTCCTCCGGGGAATGTTCCAATGCAGGAATCAAACCCGCATCTCCTGCATTGGCATGTGAATTCTTCACCACTGTGCCATCTGGGAAGCTCCCTGCTCCACAGTGAAGAGTGAGTCCCATCTCGCAAAGCCTTGATGATACTTGCCAGTTTTTACTTACTTCTTTGCATTAAAATATCCAATTCACTTCATCCTACAATATATGCTGTAGGCATATATTATGTTTTTAAACAGAGAAATGAGAGAGGAAGCTGGTGAAAAGCAAGGAGGAGTTGGAGGGGTAGGTGGGATGTGACTCTGACAACCAGGTAAGAGGGAACTGGATATGACTTAAGTGACTTAGCATGCACAAGAGGAAACAACTTTTCCTTTCACAGAAGGTTTCAATTTAGCTTCCGTCGTTATCAAATGATTAATTCAGAAGAATTGAGCCTACACTATGGATAAGTTACATCCCAAGTTCTCCATCAATGAAGGATACACATAGCAAATGCACAAAGCACACACGGGTAATAACAAGGGTCGTGGGACAGAGTGGCAGAGCGTGGGATTAGAAGCAAAGGTTGAGGGGCTGATTCTGAGACTGAGGCACTGATGTGGCCTCAGGCAAGTCACATCAGTCCCCTGAGTCTCAGTTTCCTCTTCTGTAAAGTTCGAGTAATCCATACTAATATCTTACCTTGTGATGTTGCCATGGTAATTAAGCAAGATGAACTACCCCGAGCACCTAGCATGGGGGTCTGGGACATAAGGCTCAACACAGGTAGGCTGATAGTAGTTCCTACTCACCAGTCCCTCCACTGAGGCTTTGACACAGCTCATAAGCAGGTGGGAATGGGAAGAGTGTTCACTTCTGGTCCTTTCCATCTCTAGAACGCTGGTTCTTTGGTGTCCTCTTATCTGTTGCTTTGTGTCAGGCTGGTCACGTCCTTGTAACTGAGCTGATGTACTAATTTCAGGGGGTTCACGGCCTCTCTATCTACAATTTCTCAACCTTCAGTTTTGAAGCTACAGTGACTTGCTGGCTTTCCCCATCCAGGTTTGGTCTCCTGAGTTCCCAATTGCATTTGCATAACCAGGCACGCACTTACCTTTTAAAAGAGACATTTCTCTCCCAAGGCAAATACAAATATATACACGGAGCCTAAGCATCACGTCTGTGAAGAGTTTCTCCTCCAACCCTGGCTCTGCTGTAGTTGCTTTAGGAAGGCCTTATAGACTAGTGGTCCCCAACCTTTTCAGTTCCAGGGACCAATTTCGTGGAAGACAATTTTCCCACGGACCAGGGATGGGGGGATGGTTTGGGGATGATTCAAGTGCATAACATTTATTGTGCACTTTATTTCTAATTATGCCTCTGATCTGACAGGAGGTACTGGCCCGTGGCCCAGAAGTTGGGGATCCCTGCTATAGACCCATGAATCCCAAATCTGGCTGCTCATTAGATTCACCTGGGATGCTTTAGAAAAACAGCTTCCATTTCTGGTCTTTTTGAATTGAAATCTTCATGGCTAAGAAATACCTGAAGTTAGGCAGGTTGTATGACCCTAAATGGCCTCCTTGGTGGCTCAGCAGCAAAGAATCTGCCTGCAATGCAGGAGATTCAGGTTTGATCCCTGAGTTGGGAAGAACCCCTGGAGAAGGGATTGGCTACCAACTCCAGTATTCTTGCCTAGGAAGTTGCATGGACAGAGGAGCCTGGTGAGCTACAGTCCACGGGGCCACAAAGAGTCAGACATAACTGAAGGGACTTAGCATGACTCAGAACAACAATGATCCTAAACATGATAAAAATCATTGAATTGTATACTTTAAATGGGTGGATTTTATGATATATGAATTATATCTCAATAAAAATTTGCTTTAAAAAAAAAAAGACAAAGAATAACTTCTGAGATAAGCATTGCCTGGTTAATGGATGGCTGTTACATCAAACAGGATGCTATCTTTTATGTGGGATAGAGCCAAAGAACGCTTGGAGTTTCCCTCCTCACACTCCTTTGGGAATGTAACCCATGCCAGCTTCAGACCTTGAGGTCTAAATATATCTAATAATATCTAATAAAGGTCTAATGATTCTCTTGAGGATTTTGAAAGCCTTCATCTCTTGCAGGTGCAGTCACTAATGACCGATTTTGTTAGGAATGATTGGCCTCCAGCACTTCCTATAAAACCTCTTTGGAATGTGCCCTTACCTACAGCCAGTGCTCCGAGCTACCAGCGTCCGGATAAGCCTTCCACATGCACTTCACCTGCTTACATGGCCTACAGTTCCCTAAGAGGAAGCTCACAATTTCTATCCCAGCCAAAGAGAAGGATGAATGGGTCTATTCTGCCATTGGGAAGAAGAGGAGGAAAAAGAAGGAGGCATATTTTAATTACATGGGGAAACTCTTAAAGCAAGTGAGTTGGGACTCCGTTTTTGGAAGCTTAGATGGCCAAGATGGATATCATGCTAGTGGCCCTGGGTATGACCTTGACCTCACCTTCTGATACAGGGGTCCTTCACACATTGAGTTCCTGAAAGATCGGGTGCAAACAGCTGCTA
This sequence comes from Cephalophus harveyi, assembly GCA_006410635.1. NCBI lineage: Eukaryota > Metazoa > Chordata > Mammalia > Artiodactyla > Bovidae > Cephalophus > Cephalophus harveyi. The sequence goes on from SJYT01001687.1 coordinate 245,169, forward strand.
TAAACTGGTTCTGCAGATGGCTGCTATCTTTTTCTGCTTGCTTTTCTTTCTGTTGGCAGCAACTCCGAACACCTGAGCTCTTGGTGTCTCCTTTTCTTGTATTTGTTGACAGCCAATCTGTAAATTGATTCTCAAACGTCCCCCGCCCCCCACCGCCTGCCCTCCACCGCCGCTTTTCCTGCAGAGATGGGATTTGCCACCTTGTCTGTTCTGTTGCTTTGAAGGGTTGCAAATAATTAGGGTTTCATTCAATGGTCCTCTGTACTTAGAAATTTCTTTTAAAAATTTTATTTATTTGGCTGTGCCGGGTCTTGGTTGCAGCATGAAGAATCTTTTTTTTTTTTTCTTAGTTGTGGCATGCAAACTCTTAGTTGCAGCAGGTAGGATCTAGTTCCCTGACCAGGGGTTGAACCCAGGTCACCTGCATTAGGAGCACAGAGTCGTAGCCACTGAACCAGCAGGGAAGTCCCTGTGATTAGAAATTTCTTTAAGTGTGTAGACACTCATTCCTTTTCTCCTGCCCACCCATACAGGCGCCCCTGGCATACAAATTCTAGAAAACAAAGTCAGCAATGTCTTCTCCTTCAAGAGAAGTTATAGGGAAGAGAACAAGGAGATTCTCTGAAAGATGTGTTAAGGCTTGATTTGGGATATCACTTCTCTTTTAAAAAACTGTTTATTTTATATTGGAGTATATTGATCTACAATGTTGTGTTTCAGGTGTACAGCAATGTGATTTAGTTTTACATATATCTTATTCTTTTTCACATTCTGTTCCCATGTAGGTTACTACAGAATATTGGGGAGAGTCCCCTGTGCTATACAGTAGGTCTCTGTTGATTATCTATTTTATATTTAGCAGCAGCAGCAGCAGCAGCAGTGTGTATATCGGAGAAGGCAACGGCAACCCACTCCAGTACTCTTGCCTGGAAAATCCCATGGATGGAGGAATCTGGTAGGCTGCAGTCCATGGGGTCGCTAAGAGTCGGACACGACTGAGTGACTTCACTTTCACTTTTCACTTTCAGGCATTGGAGAAGGAAATGGCAAGCCACTCCAGTGTTCTTGCCTGGAGAATCCCAGGGATGGCAGAGCCTGGTGGGCTGCCGTCTCTGGGGTCGCACAGAGTCGGACATGACTAAAGCGACTTAGCAGCAGCAGTGTGTATATAGTAATGGGGTTTTGCTTCTTCATGCCAATGAAACAGGCCTGAGTGTTCATACCTGTGATTGTACCGATGCCCCCTGTATTCCAGGAGTATCGTCTGGAAACTGTTGTTTATCCTGGAAGGGGGAAAATGAGATTAAGGAAAGACAGGAGAAGGAGAGAAGGTGTGTAGTCAGAACAGGGTTCTCGGCCTCAGCACTGTTTACAGTGGGGTGAGGTCTGTCCTGTGCACTGTGGGATGTCGAGCAGCACCCCTGGCTTCTACCCACTAAATGCCAGGATCCGCCTCCCTTCCGGTTGTGACAACCAAAAGTGCCCACAGATCCTGCCCAGTGTTGCCTGGAAGGCGAAATCACCCCCAACTCTGAGCTCTTTGCAGGAGATCATGCACTGGGCTGAAAAGGTCCGGGGTGGGAGAACGTGGACTAAGCAGTCTGCTGAGCATTTGTTTTCCCTTCGCTTGTCCTTAACCTCGTGGGTCTGGCAGGCCACTCAGCTTCTCCAGGCCTCCAGAGATTCAGGTCTGTGCCCTTGGGTCAGCCTTTCAGGGTGCTGTGAGGATAAAAGCAGATGTTGGTTGGCTAAACCTACTGAGTGCTTGCTCAAGTGCCAGCCAGGCCTGCGGCAGGAGCTCAGCTGAACACGATGGAAGTTCTATGGGAGAGGCGCTCACTTGTTGCATTTCACAGCCATGACTTTGTGGCTGAGAGGAGGTGCTCCAAAGCCAGATGGCCTGGGTTTCTACCCAGGCTCTGCCACTTACTGGCTGTCTGACCTGGAGCAAATGACTTTCTCTGCCAAGGTTTTCTCATCAGTAAAATAGAGAACAGAAGTACCTCCTCTATAGGGTTATTATGGCTAATTGAGAAAACCTCTTTAAGACCCTTAGAATACTGCCTGACATATAGTAAGTACTCAAAAATGTTATGTTTTTTCCTCTAGACCAGAGGTTCTTTAACTTTAGACCCATGGACCTTTGAGGGGGCTTCTATGTATGGGTTCTAATAGATCTAGGAATTCCCTGAAGTTATATGTAAAACTGGGTGTCTGTCTCTGTGTGGGTGTGTGTTGTGGGGGGCATTGAGGAAATACCTGTAAATTATGAAAACTAGGAGAAACTTTTAGAATCCCACCTCAAAACGTCTCCTTTCTCAAAAAAAGAAACTGAGGCCCAATGTGAGACTATGACTTGCTTACTTGACCTCTCATGTCCAAACAATTAGGATTAGAGCCCAGGATGGCAGATTCTCAGGGCAGCACGGTTTGGACTGTTCCTGCTGCCTCTGTGACTTCAGACAAGGATGCTGATAACATAGGCAGCCTGTGATACAGGCTCTGAGAACAAACGTGCTCTGGTCCTCAGTTGGCAGGGCTCGGGGGTGGTTGTGTGGAAGGCAGATAAGCCAGAGGTGGGAGTTGGGGCAGAGTCTTAGAAGAAGGATGGGATTTGAAAGGTGGCATTGAGTCTGGGCCTGGAGGTAGAGGTGACAGATACACAGTAGCACAGGACCTGGAAAACATCGCGATGCACCTGAGGAGGAGCAAGTATTCCCTGCTAGGCTGGAGAGACTTGGCATAAGGAAGTAAGGCTGGAAATTAAGACGTGTTAAAGTTAAATGCTTACTGGTATGAATATAGAGTTGGAAAGTATTGCTGTTATCGCCCAGTCATGTCTGATGCTTTTTGACCCCAAGAACTGCAGCACCCCGGGCCTTCCTGTCCCTCACCATCTTCCGAAGTTTGTCCAAGTTCATGTCTTTTGCATCGGTGATGCCATCCAGCCATCTCATCCTCTGATGCCCTCTTCTCCTTTTGCCTTCAGCCTTTCGCAGTATTAGGGACTGTTACAATGAGTCGGCTGTTTGTATCAGATGACCAAAATGTTGGAGCTTCGGCTTCAGTACCAGTTCTTCCAACGAGTATTCAGGATTGATTTCCCTTAAGATTGACTGGTTTGATCTCCTTGCTGTCCAAGGGACTTTCAGGAAAAAGTGAAAGTATACTGGAAGCTAAAACTGTTTCGCATCTTCAGAAGGCGTTGGGTGTTAGCTCTGCTTCTATTAGGAAAAATCAAGGCACAAAAGTTGAAGTGACTAGATTAACTGGTATTATCCAGACAAAAGTTGTCTTTCTCACATAGCTACAAATCGCCCTCCCCTGCTCTTTCTCAGAAAGAGCTGACAGTTACAATGGCTTAGTTTCCTTCATCACATCCCTCCCATGGTCCCTCTGGGTGGTTTGTATGGTAGAAGCCATGGGCACATGGGTGTGGTGTTGGACCATACATTCCTGACTATGGGAGCCTTGACTTCTGTGTCTCAACATTATGCTGCTTCTGTCCCAGGTCCACCCAGACTTCAGTGGGTGCTCCTGGATCTTGGATGCCCTGAGAGCGCTGGAGGATTGGCAGCTGGAATGGGTTAGCCTGGAGGCGGTCAGATTGTCCCTCTACAACCACAGAAGAACCGTCACCAGCAGAGAGATCCTCGAGGCATTCAAGCAGAGATGCTCTCAGAAGAGCTTGGGAATAAATAAAGTGGATCTCCATGGCTCTGTTGTTGAAATGATTGCACTTGTCCAAAAACAAAAAATTGGGTCTTTTGGAGGGTTGAGTTGAAAGACAAAGTATCTGAGAAGTACCCGCTGAAGCAGGGGTCTTGGTGTGACACACTTGGTCTCTGATCTTGTGGTTTTAGCCCCTGATTTAAGCTGTGGAAAAAAAATAAAAAATAAAGGAAAGGCACTTGCTCTTGTGTGTGTGTGATGCTTGCTTATGGTTTAAAAATTTTTTTCTCCACTGCTTTGAGCTTAGTTATTGTATCTTTGGACACAATTCAACCTATTACGCTCTGGACTCACCACTGCTCCCTCTACTTCAGCTCCGCGCGTGGGGATGGGGCCGCTGCTGCACCGATAGGAACTGAAATATTTTTTTCTAAATTTAAGCACCTGTACTTTGACATATGGAAACTAAAATATAAAGGAAAAAGGAGTCTGTTTGCTCTTTGAATATAAGACTCATGACGTTGGTTATCTATGTAGCACCTAGAATAACAATGTATGTAATGTGTGGTTTGGAGTAAGAAATGGCAACCCACGTTAGTATTCTTTTAACTTCATGCAGCCATGAAATTAAAAGACTCTTGCTCATTGGAAGAAAAGCTATGACAAACCTAGACAGTGTATTATAATGCAGAGATATCACTTTGCTGACAGATCCTTATAATCAAAGCTATGGTTTTTCCAGTAGTTATGTATGGATGTGAGAGTTGGACCATAAAGAAGGCTGAGCATTGATGAATTAATGCTTTCGAATTATGGTGCTGGAGAAGACTCTTGAGAGTCCCTTGGATTGCAAGGAGATCAAATCAGTCAATCCTAAAGGAAATAAACCCTGAATATTCATTGGAAGTACTGATGCTGAAGCTCCCATACTTTGGCCACCTGATGTGAAGAGCAATTCATTGGAAAAGACCCTGATGCACCAAAAGATTGAGGGCAAGAGAAGAAGGGGGTGACAGAGGATGAGGTGGTTGGATCACATCACTGACTCAAAGGACATGAGTTTGAACAAAGTGCAGGAGATAGTGAAGGATGGGGAAGCCTGGAGTGCTGCCGTTCGTGGGGTGGCAAAAAGTCAGACACAACTTAGCAACTGAACAACAACAACCAGAATTCTTGCCTGGAAAATTCCATGGACAGAGGAACCTGGTGGGCTACAGTTCATGGGATCACAAAGAGTCAGACATGACTGAGTGACTGAGCATGCAATGTGTTAGTGAAATGTATAAGCTAGTCCCAACCATGGAAAAGCAAAACAATTGTAGTAGTATTATTAAAAAAAACAATTATTTAGGAGCAGAAAGAATAAATGGGCTGATACATTTTAGACATCATGGTCTGGGAAAGCCTGGGTAGCTGATATCAAGGAAAAGAAGGGGAAGGGGCTAAGGAAATGGCATGAGCAAAGGTCCTGAGGCCAGCAGGAAAGCTTTTAGCTTGTTAGAGAAACTAAAGGGAAGCCAGGGCAACTGGGTTCCAGTAAGCAAAGAAGTACATTAGAAGATGAGGTTGGAGAAAAAACCTGGGGTTGAGTCATACAGGGTTGGTCAATAGGGTTGGTCTCCTATTCCAAGGGCAGTGTGAGGCTACTGAAGAATTTTAACTAGGGAATCAATATCTTGTTTGGGTTTTCATTATTGTCGTCATTTTTAGTTGAAGTTTATCCTACAGTAAAGGATACAAACTTAAGCATAGCTCAAAGTTTTACATAGATGTGTATCTATATACTCAGATTAGGATACAGAACATTTCCTTTTCTGTTGCTGCCATGTTAAGAACAGATTGAGAGACTTCCCTTGTGGTCCAGTAGTTAAGAATCCACCTTGCAATGCAGAGGACGAGGGTTCGATTCCTGGTTGAGGAACTAAGATTCCATATATGTCAGGGCAACTAAGCCCACGCTCCACAATCACTGGAGCCCACAGGCCACAACTAGAGTCTGTGTGCCACGTCTCCCACATTGGCAGGCAGATTCTTTACCACTGAGCCACCTGGGAAAGCCCTGTCAAATAGGTAGGAAGAACCAAAGATACAAATTTGGGAATCTGCATAAAATAGGGACAAATACATCAGCAGGAATGTGTGCCATTACCTAGGAAGATGAAATAAAAAAAAAAAAGAGAGAAGACGGTCTGTGACTAAGACCAAAGAAATTCTAGTTTTTACAATTAGAGAGTGGAGAGCAGACAAACAGAACCAAGGAGGAGAAATCTGAGAGGCTGGGGGAGGGTGGTGTCATGGAAGCCAGGAAGGGAGAAAGGGGTCCAGTCCACTGTGCACCATCCTGGGGAGAGTGTTAAAAGGGGATGCCTGTGTCTGTTGCTCCTGGTGACAGGGAAATCATGGTGACTTTGAAAAGTGAGCTCACTGGAGCAGGGTGGGTATCAGCCAGCTTTGAGCAGGTTGAAGAGTAAATGGGAGGTAGTCAGTGGAGACAGCTTTTCTGATGGGGTTGAGATAAAAGGAGAAATTTAGCTTGTAAAGGGAACAGAGATGGTCTGGTGATGGTAGCTGGAGAGTCACTGGGCACAGAGAGATTTTGAAGATAATAAGGACTGCTGTTGCTAAGTCACTTCAGTCGTGTCCAGCTCTGTGTGACCCCATAGATAATAAGGACTAGAGCACCATTATTGACTGATGGGACTTCTCCAATATAGAGGGAGACATTAACTCAGAAGAATGTAGAAAAACGTAAAAGACCAAGGACCTTGGGGGGCGGAGGGGAATGGGATTCAGAGAAGAAATAAAAGAAGAGAAGACGTGTACAAGTATGGAAAGTTTAGAGATCTGGGATGAAAAAATGAGGAAATAAGTACTTTTTTTTTTTTATGAAACAAATGAAAGTGGAGGAGGGGCATGGGAAGTCTGCAGATAAGATATGAGACTTACACGCAGATAAGTTGTTGAGACTTCTCTGCTCCACTGGTTAGGGCTTTGCCTTCCAATGTGAGGGGTGTGGGTTTGATCCCCCTCGGGGAGCTAAAGATACCACATGATTTGTGGCCACAAAACCAAAGCATAAACAGAAGCAGTATTGTAACAAATTCAGTAAAGACTTTAAAATAGGTGGCTTAGTCATTGTATAGTTCATAGTATTCTGCAGGCCGGAATACTGGAGGGGGTAGCCTTTCCCTTCTCCAGGAGATCTTCCCAACCCAGGGATCGAACCCAGGTCTTCCGCATTGCAGGTAGATTCTTTACCAGCTGAGCCACCAGGGAAGCTGGTCCCCCTCGAGATAAATAAATAAATAAAAAGATATGAAGCTGTTTCTCAGGAACTAAGGGTGTGAGGTTCGGGCCTCTACGGACAGACGGTTCACCAGGAAGGTCTGTGATCGCGAGTCGAAAGCAAAGCCAGTCTGGCCGTGGGACCCTCTCCGAGGCGTGTGCCTGCTCCAGCGCCCATCTACAGAAGGTAGAGTGTGGGTTCTAGGGAATGAACTAGGAAGGCGAGAGAAGCAAGGGAGCTTGTTTGGATGGACCGTGCCATCCGGGCCAGCCAGGGGGGCTTGGGGATGAGCGCGGCAACAACCTCATGGCATCCGCAGAAGGCACTGAAGGCTGAATCTCAAAGGAGTCTGCGCTCTCCGGCACCCGACGGTGTTAGCTGACCCATGAGGGCCCTCGCCTGAGAAGCAGGGGCGACACCCAGTGGCCACTCCTTGAAGTGCACCTTCTCGGTTGTAGGTTATCAGCAGACCCCGGCGCCGCCTCGTATGAAGTGATGGGGGCGGGGGGCGATCTGCTGCACTAGGGAGGTAGGTATTCAAGCCCTCCCCGATTCTCTCCACAGTGGGACCCCTGGCTCTGCGCTCTCTAAGGGGGTGGAGATGCTGCTGCCCAGGTGGGTAACTAGACGTAGACAGTCAAGGCACTGCAGGTAATCTGGGGGCTGTAAACCCAGACCTGGGCTTCCCTGCTAGGCGTCTGCTCTCCTGGGGATCCAGAACAAACCTCTGAGGACGGCTTTGGGTATGTCCCAACCCTTAGGGTGTAGACAAAGGCCGGGTAGTGACAGAAGCCTCTTCCAGCCCACAGCTGTCCCGGGGAATTGTCATCCTAACTGGCACACGAGCTGAGACGGTTGCCTGACTCCCCCAAGACTCGCCTGCCCCAAGCCCCGGGATCTGCTTTAGTCTAGACGGAAGCACGGCTTCCTTCCCTCCACCAAATCCCCTCACTCATCACAGGTGCTGGGTGTGACTTCTGGGCTAGGGAGTTGGGTGTCTCTCAGGTAGGGGCTGCTCTATACTCTTGGCAAAATCATTTAAAATCATCAAAAGACCTTTCTGAAAGAGCTCTGAAGACAGATTTCACAGCCTTCTTTTGCTCATTCTAGCACTTTACTGCCCCTCTTTATTATCTTTAAGATTCGTTTCCTGTTGAGGTAACATCGGTTTATGACACTGTATAAGTTTCACGTGTACATTATGGTTTACTTCTGTATACACTGCAGTGTCTCACCAACCAGTTGATTCTCTTAACCCATTTTATCCTCCCCTCTCTGCCCTTTCTCCTCTGATAGCTACAGCTCTGTTCTTTGTGTTTGTTTTGTCTGGTTGTTTTATGTTTTTGTTGTTGGTTTTTGTATTTCACATATGAGTAAATTCATATGATATTTGTTTCTCTCTTGTCTGACTTCTTTCACTTAATATCCTCCAGGTCCATCCACGTTGTTGCAAATGGCAAGAGTTCATCTTTTTTTATGGCTGAGAAGTATTTCATTGTATACATAGTCCACAGCTTCCTTGTGCTTCCATCCACCGATGGACACTTAGGTTGTTCTCACGTCTTGGCTACTGTAAACGATGCTGCTATGAACACACGGGTGCACGTATCAAATTACTGTTTCGGTGTTCACAGAAAGAGAACCAAGACACCACAGCTAACTCTCTTTGCAATGACCTAAGTTGCCTTTATTATTCTAATTACCTTTTCTAGGATCTGCTGTTTACCTGTCACTTGAAGAGGTTAGCCAACCAGGCAGGTGAAGTGAGGGAGTGTCACTGAGGCATGACCCTGGAGTGGGGCAGGGGAGAAACAAGGTTTCGAAGGTGGTCAGGAAAGGGAGAAAGACTGACTCATCTCTAACCCTCTTCCCCATCTCCAAGCTCATAATCACCAGCTTGATCTTGACTTTGAACTTAGGGGCCGCCTGGTGTGGTGGCAAGAGCCTGCACTGAACTTTGCAGTCAGTCCCTTGCCTGTGTCTGTTTCCGCGTCTGTAATATAGTGATGATAATGCCTCCTGCATACAGTTGTGGTGAAAAGTCAAATCCAATAATAAACATGAAAGTGTTTCTTTTATTGACATGATAATTTCCCTTGCTCCTTGCCCCCCATTGCCCTAATATCCCCTGAGGAAAATCTCTGTTAATGGTCCACTTGTCTTGACTTAAAGAAAATGTAAACTTGGCCTTTGTTCCCAGGGAGGTGGTGGCTCAGCCCTGCCCTGCTAACTCTCAGCCTTCCTCCAGCCCTCTTTCTCTCTGCTTCCTGGGGTTGCTCCCTCGCTCCAGCCAGTCCCAGCCATTCTGCGAGCTGGCTCCCTTTCGCTCCTGCAAGGCAGTCTGGCTTCGCTGTGGTGTCTGTCCACGCCCACAGCTCAGAGGAGGCCCAACCTGCGTGTACACAAACCCCACCCTGCTGGCCTCTCTCCTTGGAAAGCTGTTCACTAGCCCACGAAAGTGCCAGAATGCTTCAAACAAGCATGAACTCAGAATCAAATCGGGGATTTAAAATTCAGACTTAAATTCAGATCAACCTTCTTTCTCTCCAGTGCTGGTGGCTTACCCTCTGTTTCCCATGGGCTTAACCACCTGCCTTAAGTCTCCCCGGGGCTGCCACATCCCGGGGGACTTGCAAGCACTGGAAATGGGTCCAGAGTTCCCATCTCCGCTGTAGAACGACAGTGACGATAGTAAGCTTTATATTCATTCCTTTCACAGGTGTTCATTGAGCACCTACTAAATGCCAGGCATTGTGCTAGAACTGGGGGGTCAGTAAAGTATAAGACAGTCAAGTCCTGAGCCTCATGGCATTTACATCCTGAAAGGGGCATGTATGCTGAAAGGGGTGTGTGTGTTAAGTTGCTTCAGTTGTGTCCGACTCTTTGCGACCCCACTGACTGTAGCCTGCCAGGCTCCTCTGTCCATGGGATCCTTCAGGCAAGAATACTGGAGTGGGTTGCCATGCCCTCCTCCAGGGGATCTTCCCAACCCAGGGATCGAACCTGTGTCTCTTACATCTCCTGTATTGGCAAGAGAGTTCTTTACCACTAGTGCCACCTGGGAAGCCCTCTGAGAGGGGAGAAGTAATAAATATCTAATGCACCATCAGACAGCAAAAGTGCCATTAAAAAAAAACAAATAAACCCCACATCAGGCCAGGGGAGTGTAGATGACGGCAGGTGCTCCTTCAGATGGGGGTGATCAGGGAAGACTTCTTGGTGGAGGTGACTCTTGTGCAGACACCTGAGCAAAGGGAGGGAGTGAGCCATGGGAACAACATCAGCAAGGAGTCCAGGCCTGTAGGGAATTTTAAAGAAGTGGGTCCACTTATTTAGCCAGCACATAGATGGAGAGAGAGAAATGGAGCGTGAATCCCGCCCTCCCAATGGCAATGTGCATGCTGACTTTGGAGCAAAGCCCAGTCAGGATGCGTAGGGTGAGCTGGGGATGTTTGAGGAACGTCAAAGAGGCCCCCCCCTTTTTTTTATGTCATACTGTGATAAATACTTTTTAAAAAATTGTGATAAAATATAATAAGCTTGGCCACTTTATTTTTAAGTATACTATGGTCGTGGCATTAAGTGCATTCTCACTGTTGTGTAATCATTGGCACAATTCCTCTCCAGCACGTTTTTCATCTTCCCAAAGGGAAACTGTACCCATTCAAGAGGAACTCCCCACTCCTTCCTCCCTCCAGCCCCTGGTAACCACCATTCTACTTTCTTTGCGATGAGGGTTTTCAATGCATCATCTCACTTAATCCTCAAAGCAACTGGAGACCATGGGTTTTGCTGTCACGCCCATTCTGCAGATGGGGACACTTGACGGGAACTAAGATCACACAGCTACCAAGAGCACGAAACAGCCCTGGGAGCGCATTTTCCCTGGCTCAGCTCCCTACCTGGTGGGGGTGAAGGATGCCATTCTGCCGTCCCTCTGAGGGCCCGGAGGTGGGTCGGGAGGGTTTAGTGAGGGTTACAGGCCCTGTGAGAAGCTGTTCTTGCTGGGGCAGGAGGGAGTTTTCACACCTCGGTCCTGCTTGTCTGGGAGGAAGGGGCTGTTGCCCAGAGCTATGGGTTGAAGGTTGGAGGGGATCAACATCTATCTGCTACACTCCTTTCCCACCTCGGTCTTCAGGGCTATGCTCAGCTGCCCTGAGTGGATGAGCATCTTAGGTGCTTGGCATCCAGTCTGCCAAGCAGTGCTACCCCCACCTAGTATCATTGGACATAACACAAGACGAGATGCTGGAAAAAAGGATCACCATTTTTTTTTTTTTGAGCATCAGATGACACATACAGCTCTGTAGCTGGCATCAGAAGGAAGAAAACAAAACAAAGAGAAAGGATAGCAAGGTGGGACAGGCTCACAACCAAGACCAGAGGATGTGTGTTTTTGAAAATGAGGTGCATACAAGGTTGGGACAAAGGGGCTCTGGGTGTTGCAGCCATCACTGTGGCTATGGCAACCGGCCTGGTTTCAATACCCAGGTCACCGGAAGAGCTGACAGTTTCTTGGATTGGGTGGTCTGGGCTTTGGTGCCAGGGAGTCTTGAATTTCACTCTGGTTCCACCGCTTGGGAGCTGGAAGAGCTTGGGTAAGTTGCCTTACCTCTCCGAGGCTATTTGCTCCCTTACAAACATAATCATCCCATCTATTCAGGGTTGGTGGGAAGATCCAATGAGATAAGGCATGCTGCTGCTGCTGCTAAGTCGCTTCAGTCGTGTCCGACTCTGTGCGACCCCACAGACGGGGGCCCACCGTCTCTGGGATTCTCCAGGCAAGAACACTGGAGTGGCTTGCCATTTCCTTCTCCAGTGCATGAAAGTGAAAAGTGAAAGTGAAGTCGCTCAGTCGTGCCCGACTCTTAGCGACCCCATGGACTGCAGCCTACCAGGCTCCTCCGTCCATGGGATTTTCCAGGCAAGAGATCAGGCATATAGGATGTCTAATCAGTGCCTGGTACATGCTGCTGTTTAGTCATTAAGTCATGTCCAACTCTTTGGCGACCCCGTGGACTGTAGCCTGCCAGGCTCCTCCGTCCCTGGGGTTTCCCAGGCAAGAACACTGGAGTGGGTTGCCATTTCCTTCTCCAGGGGATCTTCCCGATCCAAGGATTGAACCCGCATCTCCTGCACTGGCAGGCAGATTCTTCACCACTGAGCCAGCTCGGAAACCCACCTGATACATAGTTGGTGCTCAATAAACGTTCATTCCTTGCCTGGGTGGAGTGCAAGCTTGCAGCCACTGGCCAGGAACCAAGCCTTACCATGGTCAGCACCACTGCCCACCTGCTGGCTTCTCTTTAATCGTCTGGTTCAGTTCTCCACTTGGGAACCTTCCTACACAATTTGATGCTTAGACTGAGTGGGGAAAGGGCTATATTTAGGGGTATTTGAATTGTGGGGAGCAGTCTAGCAACACTCCCTCTTGTATTTATTGAGGGGACCCTGCCCTTGTGTGCAGAGATATTGGAAGGCAGGACTCTGCCTGAATCTCACCTCCTGCAATGCAAGCCAACGGGGTGAGGTCTCACCCAGGACTTTGATTCCAGAATAAAGATAAAGTTGAAGGGAAGGTCATGATCATTCCAGGGAGGTGGCACCCAGCCCTTGGAACTCCCTGTGGGGCCTGCTGACTTCCTAATCCTGGTCTTCAGTCTCCAGCTGATGCTATGGGCACCCCATATCCTTTCAATAAGACCCCTTTCCATGCGGGACAAGCAACCAATTTCTATTGCTTGCAAGTAAGAACACAGAGTACACACAAGGTCTTCTCAGGTCAATCTGGAGAGACTTCAAGGGGCACTGAGGTGGCAGGAGTGGCCAGAATGAAGGGACACAGCTGGCTAGGAAAGGCACTGGTTCCACCTTAGCGCCACCCTCTTCTCCCCGCAGCTGGGTGGTGGGTGGTTAACATTTGCACTGTCAGCTCCGGGCAGCAGCTGAGATTTTTTTTTTTAAGTTTGGTTGTTTTTGTTTGTGTTGGTAAGTCTTTTCCTTTTATAACCCCTTTCACACAAGCTTAATGCTTTTTTTTTTTTTTTTTACTTTTTTGACTGCACCACATAGTATGTGGGGTCTTACTTCCCCCACCAGGGATGGAACCTGCACCCCCCCCCACCCCGCCCCCTGCATTGAAAGCACAGAGTCTTAACCACTGGACCACCAGGGAAGACCCAAAGCTTTCTTTAAATGTCTCTCCTATAGAGTCACAAGTGTCTAAACCACCCAAGACAAAAACAACACTCCATTTTTCTCAAGAGTATCCCCAAGACATGGGGATACTGATTGTCCCCTGTCACCCATTCTGATGTTTGCTGCTTTGCTGTCAGCTGTTTTCCTTGCACAGAATGCAGGTTTTCCATAAAAGCCTTTTGGAGGGTAATAAAATCATCACTCAACCCTCTGGCCCCAGAGTGCCAATGGTGAGCAACCTGAGCTCTCACACGGCCAGGCCCTTAATAGGGTGTGAGGTGTGAGTGTATTTGCACACAGCAGGGAACAGGGTGGGCCAGGAGAGCAGGCCTGGAGATTCTACCCACCCCTCTCTTATGACTGTTGCAACCAACGGTCTTATGAATTTTCCAGAGAGGCTAAAAATCTAGAGGTATCTATACAGTTCCTGATTTTTTTAAATGTTGGCAGCTAACTTGGTCTTTTTAAAACTCTAAGCCAAAACAATACTGCTGTGGGCTGGACATAATCTAGGGGTTACAAGATCGAAGTGCCTGCATTAAGTGCCCGGGCCTAGTCTGTATCCTTCGCCACTTGTCAACAGTATGGCCCTTAGACTGGTCAACTGGGTCCCAGGCTTTAGTTGGCCCTGCTCCGGTCCTGCGGAGTTCGAGGGCCAAGGAAAGACCACAGCCCATCGAAACCATGCTCCTGGGACTCTGGACTCTGGAAATCCCTGCTCACACTACGCACAGCCTGCTTCCAGGGCCTTTGTGGACGTCTCTCCTCCCAAGACAGCCTGTTGTGGGCATCTTCAGGCCTGAGGGATGGCCCATTGCAGGGTGGGGGCAGCGTATGCACTGTGGGTCCCCCTTTAGTACTGGATGGAGTAGGGTTTGAACGGAAAGGACAGGACCTCCAACCCCTGTAATGTATTCCTACCCTTGTCCCTGGCAGGCGGTTGGTAGGGACGGGCCTCCCCGTCACCGCCCAGTGTGGCTCAGGCTATCTAAGAGCTACTATTGGTTCACCACTGACCCTGGGCCCAACATGCCTGCATCTGGACATTTAACTCAGGATGCTTATAAGTCCTGCTCCCTTTGGCAGAGAAAGAAACCAAGGTACCCGCTAGGTGTACAAGCTAGTGAGTGGCAGTGTGGATGTGCTGGGTTGTTCAGTCGTGTCCGATTCTTTGCGACCCCGTGGACTGTATGTAGCCTGCCAGGCTCCTCTGTTCATGGCGATTCTCCAGGCAAGAATACTGGAGTGGGTTGCCAAGCCCCTCCTCCAGGAGATCGTCTTGATCCAGGGATCGAACCCACGTCTCCCTCACTGCAGGCGGATTCTTTACCGTCTGAACCACCAGGGAAGCCCAGTGAGCCTCAGAGCCAGGGTGTAAACCTGCCAGCGAGCAGCGGAGTAGACCCGTTCCAGGACCAGCCACGCTGCGGGGCCGCGGGGCGCTCCCCAACCCCAGGGGACCGCCAGTTCCTCGGGGCCCCCTCCCTGGGCAAAGTTGGAGCCGTGCGCCCCGGAGCCATCCGGCCCCGCGTGGCGCGCGCCGGGGCGCGGGGGGTTCCCTCCCGACGTCCTGGGTGTGGAGTGGGTGTGCTGGGTCGGGGGTGGGGCGCGCCGCGCAGAGGGAAGGAGATGGGGTCTTGTTTTCTCCTTGTAGATTTAGAACCCGTTAGAGGGAAACAGATTAACTCATCCTGAAACACACAGAAAATAACACAAAGAAAAAGGGAAACACACGAGGAAACACTCACGCAGACCGATCGCGGAGAGAGACCGCAACGACTCGAGAGAAAAGCTCATGCGCGCAGAGAAACACACCCGAAACTTCGCACTGGAAGAGAGGAAACAAAGCGGGTGGTCTTGGAGACCCAGGGCGGGGGGAGGGGAAAGGAAACGCCGAGAAAGCCTGAGACGAGGGGAGTGGCGCGCCGCGCAGAGGGAAGGAGATGGGGTCTTGTTTTCTCCTTGTAGATTTAGAACCCGTTAGAGGGAAACAGATTAACTCATCCTGAAACACACAGAAAATAACACAAAGAAAAAGGGAAACACACGAGGAAACACTCACGCAGACCGATCGCGGAGAGAGACCGCAACGACTCGAGAGAAAAGCTCATGCGCGCAGAGAAACACACCCGAAACTTCGCACTGGAAGAGAGGAAACAAAGCGGGTGGTCTTGGAGACCCAGGGCGGGGGGAGGGGAAAGGAAACGCCGAGAAAGCCTGAGACGAGGGGAGGGGGGAAAAGAGCCCGGGAGTGGAGCGGAAAGCTGAGCGAGGGAAAGAGAAGGGAGTGAGAAATGAGAGGGGAAGGAAAGGAAAAGGGCTGAAGGAGGGAGCCCTTTAGGAAGGACAGTACAGAGAAACACATCGACGGTCACCGAGCAGGACACCCCCACGCCGCCTCCAAACACAATCAGAGACGAAAAAGGTAGAGCTCAGTCTTCTCACCTTCGTGGGCAAGTGCACAGCTAGGTGGGACAGCAGCCCTGTGAGTCCTCTGAGTCGGCTTCACTGGCACTTTGAGCCAGCCAGGTCCACCCAGAAAACTCCTATTCAACCTTCAAAACCCAGCTCAAGCATTACCAGCTCTGGGCGAAAAGCTTTCCTAGAAAGTATCTTGCGAACACTGGTACTCTGTTTTCATGTACGTATGTGGCACACGCACACGAAGTTGAAATGGTTTGTCTGCCTGTCTATCTCTCTCCCCAGGCTCCCCCCACCCCAGGTTTTGGGGCCCATGTCTTATTTATCTCCAGTCTCCAGAATTCAGTCCTCTGCTTGGTGCATACTAAGTGGTTAATAAATACTTATTGAATGATGATCAGGAGCATTTGGACCTCCAAGACATGGAACATAGGATTAAATTCAAATAGAGGAGATGTACTGTCCTGGAGTTAGAATTCTATGTCAAAGCACCCTTTTTCACAGGTGGAGAAATTAAAGCCCAGAAAGGGAAGAAGACTGGCTCAGAAGGACACAAGTGGGAGGCCTGCAATGAAATAACTTTGTGAATACATACTTCTCTGAGATGCCATTGCTTCTCCAGCCTGTGAGGTTAGATTAGGTGTGAAATAACCTCCTAAATGAAAAGAGGCAATAAACAGATGACAAACAATTTAATACCAGTTGTAAGTTTCCAACGGGACTTCCTCAGTGGCTCAGTGATAAAGAATCCACTTGCCAATGCAGGAGACATGGGTTCATTTCCTGGGTCAGGAAGATCCCCTGGAGAAGGAAATGGCAAACTCACTCCAGTATTCTTGCCTGGGAAATCCTATGGACAGAGGAGCCTGGCGGGCTACAGCCCATGAGGCTGCAAAGAGTCAGACACAACTTAGTGACTAAACAACAGCAACCTTTCCAACACTGAAACTCAAGATCAAAACTCCCCAGAATATTTAGAATCCTCTTTTCTTCTTAGAAAGGACAAGGCAGGTGATAATCTGTCTCAGTTTGAGTGGGTGACTTTCTGCTTCCTGACTACATAGACTTGGACAAATGATTTAACCTCTCTGGGCCTCAGTTTTCTCAACTGTAAAATGGGGATACTAACAAGCCTCTTCTAGTCAAGGCTATGGTTTTTCCTGTGGTCATGTATGGATATGAGAGTTGGACTATAAAGAAGGCTGAGCGCCGAAGAATTGATGCTTTTGAACTGTGGTGTTGGAGAAGACTCTTGAGAGTCCCTTGGACTGCAAGGAGATCCAACCAGTCCACTCTAAAGATCAGCCCTAGGATTTCTTTGGAAGGAATGATGCTAAAGCTGAAACTCCAGTACTTTGGCCACCTCATGCGAAGATTTGACTCATTGGAAAAGACTGTGATGCTGGGAGGGACTGGGGGCAGGAGGAGAAGGGGATGACCGAGGATAAGATGGCTGGATGGCATCACTGACTCGATGGATGTGAGTCTGAGTGAACTCCGAGAGATGATGATGAACAAGGAGGCCTGGCGTGCTGCGATTCATGGGGTAGCAGAGAGTCGGACACGACTGAGCGACTGAACTGAGCTGAACACCTGCCTCATGGGATCGTTAGAAGAGTAAACACATACCACCAAGTGCCTGGCACAGATAGACTCTCGGTGAATACAATCCCGCCCTTCTTAGGTGGGTGTTCTTTCAGGTGCCTGGTGTGGATACGGAAGCAGCAGTGCTAGTGACAGTGTTTCCTTTTGTCCTGGGTTGAAAAGGCCATCCTGCTCCCACTGGGGAGCAAAGGCTTTTATTCGGTCAGCCAAGAAGTTCGTTCAAGTTTTCCCATAATATCTTCCGCAAAAACTGGAATGAACTTTTTGGCCAACCCAGTAGTAAAGGAAAAGATAACGTTTGGGGCATGACCTAAAATGCGTCTTGCTTCTGTTCAGGCCCTCAGGTGTCTGCAGGTGGAGCCTTCCGCTCCACCTGCCAGCAGGTAAGACCCCACTCATTTGCTGCTGCTTCACCAGGCTGCTAACCCTTGTGTCTTTCCAGCTTCAGCCCATGAGGGGGACTGACCAGGACTGAGGGAGCCAGCTGGAAGCATGGAGACCGTGGTGATTGTTGCCATAGGCGTGCTGGCCACCATCTTCCTGGCCTCGTTTGCAGCCTTGGTGGTGGTTTGCAGGCAGCGCTACTGTCGGCCTCGAGACCTCCTGCAGTGCTATGATTCCAAGTGAGTGGCCCAGGGAGGGCAAGGACGAGACAGGGACTGTGCCCTGATGCCCCAACAAAAGAGAAAAGAAGTCTGGTGCTGGGCAACTGTCACTCGACTTTTATTTTGAAAATGGTACCCTAAGGCTGTCATTCCCACGAAAGATCTCAGAGCTTAAGAATGTTCCGTCAGCTCCCCAGCATCCTGAACCGCCTTGGACTCTGTCTGTGAACATGCTCACCTGGCACCCGTTTATCCCCAGCTGTCCAGTTAACAATTGAGCAGGCCAAACCATGGACAGAGGAGCCTGGTGGGCTACGTCCCAGGGGGATCGCAAAGAGTCAGACATGACTGAGCGACTTAAGCGCAGCACAGCACAACCCTTTCTAACCAACCTTGTGCGTCCGTGAGTGCTGAGTCGCTTCAGTTGTGTCTGACTTTGCATGACCCTGTGGACCAGAGCCGGCCAGGCTCCCCTGTCCGCGGGATTCTTCAGGCAAGAATACTGGAGTGGGTTGCCTTGCCCTCCTCCAGGGGATCTTCCTGACCCAGGGATAGAACCTGAGTCTCTTATGTCTCCTACAGTGGCTGGCGGGTTCTTTACTCCTAACACCACCTGGGAAGCCCCCCAGACAACCTCATAGGAACAGAAATCTGATGCCCTGCACTCCAAGCCACACATTGAAGCAACAGACACTTGGGGGTTGCAAAACCCCAGCATAAGATCATTCTCGTCTCTGCACAGATTTCTTCATGATGTTCTTCACATGAAACCTACTTGGTAATCAAGATGTTATTTTCAGTTTAGGGATATTTGAATTGCTAGATCCCAAGGGACACGGACCACTAAACCCTGAGTTTCTCTTACCTCTTTGTTTAAATCCTATCAGCATCTCTGTCGAGTGGCTCATAATTAGTAAATGCCCATTTGTGTGCCCCAGGAAAGCTCTGCGATGGTGTCTCATGTTTTCAAGAACCCTGTTTTAAAGTAGGAGGTGTTTTTACATCCCCCTCTTCTCTAGTATAACTTGGAAGAGATGGGATCATGTGGGTGGACCAAGGTGGCTCCCAGAAGCTGATTCTACAGAACAAGTAGGGGGTGCAGGTCAGTTTGGGTAGTAGGAACTTGAGCTTCTCCATAAAAGGTAGGCTTGAAGGGGAAACAAGTTACAAATGGGTATTGTTTTGTCCTGAGAGAGCATCGCTGTTTAGGACATCTTTGTAATGATTATGGTTGCAGCCCTGCCTTTCTCTGAGCAGCTATTCTTGTCCTGTGCCGTTTCCTGTGCCCTGCCTCCTTGACTCACTGCCTCACCATGTGCCTGGCCCACACTGAAGTCCCACTAGCCTTCGATTTGGATCCAGAACCAGTTCTTGCTTTCACTTACTCATTCCACTTACCCTTTCGGAGGGTATGTGGGCCTCGATGGGGAGAGAGTCGGCAGGAACCCACTTACCTGGGCTCTTCCTTCCAGGCCCATCGTGGACCTCATTGGCGCCATGGAGACCCAGTCTGAGCCCTCTGAGCTAGAACTGGATGACGTTGTCATCACCAACCCTCACATCGAGGCCATTCTGGAGAACGAAGACTGGATCGAAGATGCCTCGTAAGGCCTTGGGGACTGTTCGCTTTTCTCCAGCCGCCAGCGGGTGGCGAATCGAGCGTCTGGGTGTCCTTTCCTGGCTTCCTTTGCCCGAGCTTGGCTGAGCACCTTGGAGCACTGTGTCCATTGCCGCTTTTCCCCTGCCCTCACCGTGGGGGGACCTAGAGTGTGACACCACGGTGATTGTCCTCACTCTCCCCACTTTGCAGACCCGAACACTGAGGCCCGTAGATGTGTGGCAGAGTTGTTACAAAGTCACCGTGATGTGCTTGGGTTATCCTTGAGGCGCCCGTGAATGTGGCCCTCAGGCTCCAGGGATGCAGCCTTTGTCTCTAGGGTCCCTCGGGGACCCCTCCACCCCGCTGCAGGTTCAGGAGTGTGTGCTGCCCCCTTCCCTGTCGCTCAGCCCTTCATTCACTGGGTGGGTGTTAACCGGTGTGATGTGCAGGCTCTGGGCCAGGCAATGCAGCTTTGAAACTGGTGGTGGAGACAGAATTCTACTAAATACACTATTTCAGAAATGATGGCGGGAAGAGGTGGGTCTCTGCGGTGCAGTCAGCACACAGAGGGGGCGGCATCTGTAGAGTTGCTGGGCTGGAGGAGTGGAGTGGACTTCTGAAGGCTTTCCCAGAGCGGGTGCCTTTCGTCCTGGGTCTTTTTGTGTTTTTTTTTGGCTGCACTGTGCAGCATGGGGAGCTTCTCTCCAGCCCCTACTGGAGTTAGAACCCCTACTCCCTGCAGTGGAAGCTTGAAGTCTTAATCTCTGGACCTCCAAGGCAGTCCCTTCAGGACTTGAAAGATGAGTTCACCAGGCAGAGGATACGGGGAAGGATTCCCTGGGTGGAGGGAGGGAACAGTCTCAGAAGCTCAGAGTTGTGGCACTAGCTGGAGGAGTCTGCTGGGTGCGGGAGGGGAAAGGGGAAGACAGGGGAAAGAAAGGGCTTCCTGCTTTAGCTCTTGGGCTTGTTCATTTTACCGCTGAGGCGTCCCGGCTCTCAGGTGGTGTCCAGCCGGGCCTGGGGGTCAGAGCTGGAGGAGGCATGGAGGTGGTGGCTGGAGGGAGGAGGGCCTCTCTGGAGAAGCCCTGACAAACGCTTTTTATCTCCCCAGGGGTCTCATGTCCCACTGCATCGCCATCTTGAAGGTAATACTCTTCGATTTTCCCAGGAGAATAAAGGGGGTGGTCACCAGAGCATCTGGGTGCACAGACTGTCCAGGAGGAGTGCTGATCCCCGCAGGAGGCCTCCTGTAACTCTTGGAGTTCCTTCTGTTCACTTCCGCTCCTGGTCTGTTCTCCTTTGAATTCTAGAGGCCCTTTCAAAGGCTTTACTCCACCTGGTCCTCACAGTACAGTGGGAGGTGGAAAGACGGCAGAGACAGTCACCAACCACATGTTCACTGACCAGGCAGAAAGCTGTGTGCAGAATAGCAGAGCAAGACCGCAGCCATTTTGGGGGGAAGGGCAATTCTTAGCTTCTCCTGGGCACTTTCTTCCGTGAATTGAGGGCTTAGCCCTTGAAGCGAGTTGAGCTCTGTATTGGGGCATCTCCAGTTACTAGAAAGTTCCTCACCAGCCCTCTCTGTGACAGTGGTCAACCAGACAGGACAATCAGTCTTTAAAAAATCCAAACCATGATACTTCAACCTGAGAGCAGACTGTTTTTTTTTTTTTTAAAGCCCACAGCCTCCAGGACAGGGTGGAGAGTTGCATCCAATTTGCATTTAGGGTAATTTTTACAGTTTTGTGTAATTTTTATAGTTTGGGGTAATTTTTACAGTTTTAGCATTTGTTTACCAATTCTTGCCTGACATTCTCAAACTTATTAGGACAATAATAATGTTGAAGTGTTTGGCCAGTGGCAAATATTGTTCATTTCAGTAGTAACCTGGGAAACCACACTTTTCTCTCTTTGTCTAGCAATTATTCAAGATCTCAAAAAAGGCAGCTTTTTTGAAATTGAAAATGACACATGTCATTCAGTACAAAATATTAAAAAGCCTTTTGTCCCACCTCTTCTTTAGCTGTTCTCTTAGGGGACAAAGAAGTGCCAGGTAAGATGTTGTCCCAGAGTCCAGGCTTATTACTGAGTTCCAAGAAGCTCTTTTTAAAAAATTTTTATTTATTTTTAATTGAAAGATAATTGCTTTCAATATTGTGTTGGTTTCTGCTATAGCAACATGAAACAGCCATAGGTATACATATGTCCCCTCCCTCCCACCTCCCACTCCATCTAACCCCTTTAGGTTGTCTCAGAGCCCGGGTTGAGTTCCCTGAGTCGTACAGCACATTCCCGCTGACTATCTGTTTTACATATGGTGATGTGTGTGTTTCCATGTTACTCTGTCCATTCATCCCACCCTCTCCTTCCTCCCCATGCTGTGTCTGTAAGCCTCTTCTGTATGTCTGCATCTCCCTTGCTGCCTTGCAAATAGGTTCATCAGTACCATCTTTCTAGATCCCGTTTCTGTGCGCTAATATACGATGTTCGTTTTTCCCTTTCTGGCTTACCTCACTCCGTGGTTATAGATGGGGATGGACGGGTCTAATGACTGGAGCAGCGATGGTGCATTACGTCTTCCTTCTGTCTTTGGGTTTTGTCCCCTGCCCTTATCTGTTAGAGGAGGGGAATGAATGACAGCTGAGGTGTGGGATAAGTCAGCCGGAAGGAGTCCTCTGGGCTCAGTGGTCCATCCTGAGCCCCTCTCAGCTTCCTCCTGAGCGCTCGAGGCCCTGCTGCTTGGCCACCTGCCCTGGAGACCCTGTGGTGGGGCCTCGAGGGAAGGGCCCGGGCTGTCCCCTGGGTGGGCTCTCCGGCTTCTTTCTGCCTCTCTTCCAGCCCCACGTATATGTGATGAAGTTGATGGAAATTCTTCCCCAGGGACAGAAGCACGTCCAGGTTCTGACATTGGGAGGGGGGCACGAAAGTGAGGAGCAACGCTTTAGGGGTGGCCAGTGCTGCTGGTGGATGATGAGAAAGGCCGTGTGTCCTAGTCTTGCTATTTTCCTGCCTTTTTTTTCCCCCCCCATGGCCCTTTTATCATCATCATGACAAACATGCTAGAATGTTATCCCAGAAAATTGTTGATATAAATTCGGCTTGTCTGGCCATGTTTCTGAGGGTGCCTGCAGAGATCTTTATCATTTTGGAAGACAAAGCCAGGAGGTGAAGGAATCGAGAGAGAAAATAGGTTTTGGCCCTGAAGGGGGAGGATGAAGTTAGAGCACATGATTTTTCTTAGGACAGATTATTTCAGCTCAGACTTCTCTTAAGCCGAGAAACCCTGGCCCTGGTCTGAGGTTCCCACCCCTCCCTCCTTACCCGGCCGTGTCCTTGGATTTGCCTCTTCCATCTCTCTCATCTCTGTGTGTTTTTCACTTCAGTCTGTCCGTGAGGTTAGGGGGGCCCAGCCGTGGGATGGGGGTGGTGGTGGCGTGTTTACTTTTGTGGGATGGCAGAAACCCTCGGGGGCTGGGTCCCCCCCATCACCTGTCTGCTCCCTGTTGCGGTAGATCTGTCACACTCTGACGGAGAAGCTCGTTGCCATGACAATGGGCTCAGGGGCCAAGATGAAGACCTCGGCCAGCGTCAGTGACATCATTGTGGTGGCCAAGCGCATCAGCCCCAGGTGAGGTCCCCCTACTCTGGAGGTGGGGGGTGGGCGGGGGTGCCTCCCATGTAGGAGGCAACCAGCTGGACTGTAGGCAACAACAGCTCCACCCCCTCATCTGGCCTCGGTTTTGTGAAGAAAAGAAAGCTCTTTTTCTTAGAGGGAAGGGTGGTACTAAGTTGGGGCTGCCATCTGGTGGCTGGTATGTGGATGTGCCTGAGCCGGGAGTTTTTTTCCCCAGTTCAGGTTTTCTTACATCAGCCTCCTGAGTTCCAAGGGTCCTCGGTTTCGCCTGTGGGCTGGGATGGATCTCAAGGAACCAGTCCTCAGAGGGAACGTGAAAGAGTTGGTGCACTTGAACTCCGTCCAGGGAGTTCAGTGAGTTGAGACAGTGGGAGGGAGATAATCCAGAAGGATCTGGGCTATCTCTGGAGCTGTCCCGGGCGGGTGTGGCTACAGGAGAGGGATCAGCCTGGCCTGAAGTGGACCCAGGCTCCGAGCAAGCACCAGCCCTTCCTCTAGTATCTGCTGGACCTCCCTCATACTTCCTGTCACTTCTAAGAGCCGTCCCAGGTCCTGGCAAATTCCTGTGACGCCAGGATCCGAGGCAGCATCAGCAGGAGGGCGCGGAGAAGGAGAGAGAGGGCGATGTCTGAGCCCCAGTGGAGTCCTGGGGGGTCAAGACTAGCGTTGATGCTGGAGCGAGGGTGTGACAGCGCTCAGAGGGCGGACCTCACGTGGGGCGCTCACTGGCCTGTCCTACTGAGCACCTTGGACTGCTTCCAGAATGATCCCTGCATAAATCAGTCAGGGTCCTTGCTCTCTCTTTCTGCCCTCACATCCTTTACCCCTATGGTTTTTCTTATTCTATTTCGTACAGTGTATTGATAGCATACTAGTTTCAAGAAGAGTGGCTTCAGCTACAGGGTAGGAAAAAGGGCTAGCCAAGTGGGGCCCTGAGTGACCCAGCGTCTGCGCTTCCTCACCAGCCCCTCAGCCCCAAGACAAGGACCTTCAAGCCTGTTTGCGAGTGCTTTTGGAAATCAAACAACGCATCGTTATTTTTTGCTTCTTGACTAAATGGTCCAGGAGCAAGAATTTGAACGAAAACATTGAATCATGCAAATGAGGATGAATAAGTAGTTCCTTCTTGAATTTGATTTAAAAAAAAATTAACTATGAACTGTATCATGTGCTGCAAGAAATCCAGTGGAGCAGTTTGAACCCAAATTAAACTTGGAGTGTTTTTTTAGTGTTCTGAATATCTACCTGTAACCATTTTTTTTTAATACAAAATTAATAAGCACTTGTAAAAGTTAAAACATTGCAGAAATAGAGAATCTGAAAAGTGAAGGGACCCACCACCCCCCAGTCCCACCCCATCCCAATTCCCGGAAGTAATCAATCACTGTTGAATGATAAGTATTTCTGCAGACTGGTCCCTCACTTCCTGCCAAATGTCATAGCTATTGTTTATTCATTTTTATGCAAATAGGATCCATCAGACTTTGTATCTTGTTTGGCAGTTTGCCTTCTTGATGTAGTAGTATATCTTGAACATCATTTCACATGTGTGAACTTGTACTTTTTAAGCCATTGGAACTGAAAACCAGAAGAAATATTCTCTAAACAGAAGTCAAAGTCTTTCTTTTTAATTAATTAATTTTATCTATTTAAACTTTTAAAATTTATTTTCATTTATTTATTTTAAAAAGATTTAATTTTCACTTATTTATTTGGCTGCACTGGGTCTTTACTGTGGCATGTGGGATCTAGTTCCCTGACCAGGGATCAAACCTGGGCCCCCTGCATTGGTAGTGTGGAGTCTTAGCCACTGGACCCCCCAGAGAAGTCTCTGAAGTCTTTCTGTTTAAGTACCTGTCTGAGAATGCAGTTACAGAAAGTCACTAAAGGCTGGGTCTGGAATGTCTAAAGAGAAGCTTTGGGGTGAGGAAAGAAAGGAAGGAGAAAAGGCCATAAGAAAAGGGAAATACTGAAAACCTTTTGCCTCCCCTCAGAGTGGACGACGTTGTGAAATCCATGTACCCTCCGTTGGACCCCAAGCTGCTGGATGCCCGGTGAGAGGGGTGGGGTGGCCGTGTGTCTTTTCACGCTGAAAGTTCCCCGTGTTATCAGATCTGTGAGGTTGGCTGTTATGGTGGCGGAGGAGAAGGCTGCTCTGTTGGGTTCCCAAGACTGCCCCAGCTTTGGGTACCATTCAGTTCACTGTGAAGGGTCAGCCAACCAGTGAGCCAGGCCTGGCTGGATGCTCGTGGCCAGAGTTCTTCCTGAAACCCCAGAGGAGCAGGAGGAAGACACAGTCTTAGGTTTTGAATTTTCTGTGATGAAACGTCCATCCAAGCTAAGTTACCTGCCCCTCCCCGCCCTCCTATTGCCCCCTGGCCATCTCTGCTCTTTGGACCCCTGGAGCAGACACACCTCAGCTGTGAGTACTGCCCAGTGGGTCGCTGGTGTGGGTGGTGGGCAGGAATTGAGGCTGGCAGTGACAGGTCAGCTACAGCTGTGCTCACCTTCTCAGCACATGCCCGGGAACCCTGTCTCATGAGCGGCGCTTATACACAGAGCATACTTATGCTTTTGAGATTGTTATGTTCCTCTACCAAATGCAAACCCACTTGGAACAAAACAAAGCATGTTCCTTTGTCTCTCGGATTTATATGACTGTTCCACAGGCCCGTTGTGTAATAATTGCCAGACAGGCTGTGGGTCACAGCAATTCTGTTGCTTTCTCTACCCTACTTCGATTACTGCCCAGCTGTGTTCGTGGGCTCCTCATCTGTAATGCATTCCCAAAGGCATCATGCATACTCAGTGTTTAGAAGATACTCTGCAGTGAGTTTTTCAATACGGAAAAAAACAAGCCGTCTCCTCTATTTGGTTTGCAGTTAAATTTTTTGCGAGAATATGGTAAACCAGTGCTGGGTCTTATTGATTCAGAATCAGTACATGATGCCCAAGGTGGGGTATGAAGATCCTGTCTTTAAGTGGGCAGCAGCTGGGGGTGTGCTTATCCCACTGATTAGATCCAGACTGTCCCACAGAACCCTCTTCTGGGAGATGTTATTGGATGTGTTGCAGGAAGTGGGCTCCCAGTCTTAAAGAAGTTAGTGAGACTCAAAGAGTATTATATTCTTTTCTTAGAACTTTATCATGTGCGTCATCTGAGAAGGGCTTCAGTTACCTTTGTTTAACCCAGATGTTCCCAAATTTATTTGAGCATGGAACCCTTTTTAAATTACGTACCTAGCAACCTCTTGAGGACGGGACTCCAGCTTGGGGAACCCTAGTCTAGACTCTGTCCCTTTGGGCTTTAGGGCAAAGTCCCTTAGATCCTAGGGAAGCTGATCCTGTGTTTTTTTTTTTTTTTCTCCCTAGGACAACTGCCCTGCTCCTGTCTGTCAGTCATCTGGTGCTGGTGACCAGGAACGCCTGCCACCTGACCGGAGGCCTGGATTGGATTGACCAGTCGCTGACAGCCGCCGAGGAGCACCTGGAAGTCCTTCGAGAAGCAGCCTTAGCTTCTGAGCCAGATAAAGGCCTTCCAGGCCCCGAAGGCTTCCTTCAGGAGCAGTCGGCCATTTAGTGCCTACTGGCCAGCGACTGGTCACAGGGGCCAGGCTGCTGCCACGACGGGGTGGCTCAGCGGAGCCTTCCACTTCTTTCTGTAGAGTTAGTTGCTCTCCACGCTGGGGAGTCCAGCTGTGTCTGCGCAGTAAAGCAGTTGGTGTCTCTGTTGTAGTTACAGATGGCAGCTGGTGAGTGGCAGTCTAATCCCACAATTAGGAGAGATGACAGTCACCATCTGTACAGCTGAGCTTTGGAAACGAGAGGACTGTAAGCTGTATTTAGCTCACCTAGTGCTTTCAAGAAAATCCAGCCACCGTCTTAAGCATCAGGAGGTTTCACGTTAAAATCAGAATTTCTGGCTTCTCTCAAACAATCAGAAGATGATGAAACAGCTCTGATCTGCATTTTCCAAAGTGGACAATCAGTTGGAACTAAGTAGGAGTTGCCTTTCTTGACAATACTTGTACTCTCTCACTGGCCTTTTTCATTTATTTGTGTGTGTGCCTGGTCCCTGAGGATCTGAGTGCCTACTTCCCTTTATAGGTTTGGGTTTGAAGGTGAGCAATGTAGAGTTGATCGTTCCCTTTTTATCATTATGCCTGCAATTTTACCTAGCTATCACTAGGTGGAGAGTAAATACATACTTAGCTTTCTCTCAAGCGTGCAGTTATTGAGTCACATTCAAGTGTGTGGTGTGTGTTGGAACATATCTGAGAACTGAGGGTGGAAGGAGAGGGGCTGTGACTCTCGAGGATGCCTTGTGGGTCTGACTCAAAATGAAATATTCAGAGACCTCCTCCCCAGAGTTCAGACAGGTGAAAATACCACCAGGCAGTAGTTTCCACACTAGCAATAACATCCACGAAAGATGGGTTCCCATTCCTTTGGTATCTGTTTAGCAGTTATTGAAAGATGAGGAGCATTTTTTATGATTTGAGACCTCTGGAGGACCCAGAATCACAATTGCCTAATCTAGTGTGTGTTAGTCGCTCGGTCATGTTCAACTCTTTGCAACTCCGTGGACTGTAGCCCGCCAGGCTCCTCTTTCCACAGAATTCTCCAGGCAAAAATACTGAAGTGGGTAGCTGTTACCTTCTCAACTTGGGGATCTTCCCAACCTCGGGATCGAACCTGGGTCTCCTGCTTTGCAGCCAGATTCTATACCATCTGAGCCACCAGGCATCCAAATCCCATCATTTCTATCACAAGCATATAGGAACACCTGGAATGCTTTGCTTCCTCCCAGGATCTGAGTCAACCTTGCTCTTTGGAGAGGGCACTGGCTCGGGAGCTGCTTTGGTTCATATCCTGTGCTGTTAAGTATGTTTGGAACTTTATGTCTGTTCCCATTTCATTTTCTGTGCCCTAATTCAAGTCAGCAAATCCCTCAGCCTGATTTTAGAGAACCAAGAACCCATTTCCCAAGCCCAAGATTGGGACCTTGCTCATCACTGAGATGTGTCATCCATCCAATTTCTCCTAAAAAGCAAGATGCTTCTCACCAGCACAGGGCATGCCAGTTCCCCACTTGAGAAGATGGATTCACAACAGGGAATCAACAGGGAAGCTGGGGATCAACTCTCATAGAAGGATGGAAGGATTCCTGATGACAGGGGACACCTTACTGGATTGTCTGCTCCTATCAATGCTGAGCACATGCTGGGTAACTTTCCTGTCTTGCTCGTGAGCTGTGAATGGAAAATATTCAGAATTACTTTGACTTTTCTTTATTATATTTTTAAGATTTCTTTTTATATGGACCATTTTAAAAGTCTTTATTGAATTTCTTACAATATTGCTTCTGTTGTTTATGTTCCATTTTCTTGGCCGGCTGTGAGACATGTGGGATCTTGGTTTTCTGACCAGGGATGAAATTCGCACCCTCTGTGTTGGAAACCTGGAATCTAAACCACTTTTCTATCTGTGGGCTTTGACTTTTCTATGTGTGGGCTCCATCGTAGGTATCCAGAGTCCTGTTTTTGTCCTTTTCCCTCCCTTTCAATACCTGCTTTTGTAACCAGACTAAGGTTACTAAGGGAACCACCACGCTAAGTTTGCATTGACTGCCACAGCTGTCAGTGTCCCTGCGTTTCAACTCGGACCAGAGTCCTTAGCCAAAGAGAGCCCTTCACCTCTCAGATACCAGCCACAGATGTGGGGTTAGAAATGGAGAAGTTTCTCAGCATCTCTTCCTATCTCTTCTCTGAGCCCTGGCAAGTGCTGGACCACCTGCTCCCTCCAGCCCTGAGATGCTGATCCTTTAGTAGTGAGGAAAGCTTCCTGAAGGCCTCAAAAGTGTCTGCCAGGCTTCAGGATCTCCGATTCTGCTGCTGTGTAGTTTTCCTTTTGTCTCCAGCACAGGACAAATACGTCTCTGGATCTGGTTGCTGTTGGCGGCTGATGGATGAGGTGGAAGCACCATCTTTGGGGTGGGTCTCTTCTAGCCCTTTGGAAGTTGGCGGAACTTGCCTCTTTTCTTGGGAGGGGCTGGTCGGGGAGCTGGGGATCCAGCCAGGTGTGGTTTCCCAGAGGACGGACACAGCCCAAGTCCCTGGTTCACTAGTGTCTGTGTGTATCGTTGTAGATCTTTTCTCCCGTGACCCCTACCCCCACCTCCTACCCTGGACCAGGAACATCAGACTCAGATTCTGAACGAAGAAGAAACTCGGGATTGGAACTGAGTATGAGATGAGCAAGTGCTTTGAAGTCAGACAGAATTAGACTCAAACTTGGGTTCAGTCATTGTGTGAGCTTGGACAAGTTTCTTAATCTCTCTGGTCCTAAGCTCTCTCATCTGTAAAAATCAAGGCTGCTGCCTCATTGAGCCTCTCAGGTGGCTTAGTGGTGAAGAATCCACCTGATATTGCAAGAGACAGAAGATGTGGGTCCAGATGCTTCTCTGGGTCAGGAAGATCCCCTGGGGAAGGAAACGGCAACCCACTCCAGTATTCTTGCCTGGAAAATCCCTCTGGGTTGGTATGCCAATTAAATGAAGCACTGTATGCAAAATGCCCAGCTGTGTGCCTGGTACTCATTAGCCAATGTTAACCCTTCTCTCCCCAGAGCTCCCTGTGCCCTGGGACAGCTGATCAAGATGGTGTCACCCCAGTTACCATAGCTCTGTTTAAGCAGGAGCTCGGGAGCTGAGTAGCCAAAAATCCGGAATCCACTGCAGTTGGGAGAGCGGCCCAGCCTTGTGCCTGCCCCACCCCAGCTGTGTTCACAACAGGAAGGCAGTCCATGCTCCTGGCCTCTTATCAGTGTTCCCAGGGTTGACTGCCCAAACTCACATTCTTCCAGAGTGAGGCCTGGAGCCTCCTCCAGCTTGTGAAATCTCCCAGACGGAACATGTGTTCTTGGCGTCCGACTTGCCCTGGTGCTTACCCTGACCGCCTCATTCCAGGAGTTCCTTCTCTTCAGAGACCCTTTCCACTCTGCGTGGCCACATGAGCCTGACCTTTACAAAGTGACTTACAGTTCAAAGCCCCTGAGTTGCGTTACGACCTTGGACACTTTGGAAAGGGGTCAAATGAAGAACTTCCATCTATTTCCTTCATTCCCTCTGTCCTCCTCACTCTCCCTTCTCAGTTCCCCCCTCCCTCCTCTTCTCCCTCCCACCCGCAAGTACTGCTTACTTAACTCTGGAGGAAGTGTAGTGCTAGGTGCTGGGAATGTGGAACCAAAGTCACAATCCCTGGTCTTAAAAAGCAGAGACAGGGACTTCCCTGGCCGTCCAGTGGTTGAGAATTCACCTTCCCATGCAAGGGACTAGGTTCGATCCCTAGTCAGGAAGGTGGGGGTTGGACAGGTTGGCAGATCACGGAAGACCTTATAGGTTATATTAGGGAGTTGAAGCTTCATCCTGAGCATAATGGGGACCCTAGAAAGGCTTTCCCTGGGAGGTGACTTGGTCAGATTTGCAATTTAGAAAGAGAGTCATTTATTTCATACCCTACGATGTTAGACTCCAAGACCCAGAAATGCCCTGATGTCACTGAATACATGTTTCCCGCCCCTGAGTCTGAGAGGCTCATGACTCAATCACAGTATAAAGGCAGGGTGGGCAAATGCTTAGGGATAGAGGAAGAGAGGGGCTGGGGTTAGAACAGGAAGTGCCGGGGTAATGACGTAGTCCTGCTGGGTCTGATCCTGGTAGGTAGTTATAGTGTCTTTGTATCAGAAATGCTAATGGGCAGTTTTGAGAATTTGCAACATCCCTTGGTTCTCACTGTTTAATTCTACATGTGTTTTATCATCCACATTTTACAGGTCAGCAAATCAAAGCCTAGAGAGAGAAGGATGAGAGCAGGGGGAGTTCCCTGGTGATCTAGTGGTTGGAACTTAGCACTTTCACCGCTGTGGCCTGGGTTTAATCCCTGGTCGGGTAACTGAGATCCTGCAAACCTTCTGGCACAGCCACCCCTCCCTCCCAGAAAAGAATGACAGCGGGAACTTCAACTCCCCACTTTGTGTTCTTTTTTTTGTTTAAAAAAACATTTTAAAGATTTATTTATTATTTATTTGGCTGCACCGGGTCTTAGTTGTGGTATATAGGGTCTAGTTCCCTGACCAGAGATTGAACCTGGGTCCCCTGCATTGGGAGCCTAGAGTCTTAGCCACTGGACCCCCAGGGAAGTCTCCCACTGTGTGTTCTCTACCTACTCCAGCCTGCCTGCGTTCAATGGGTGGGGAAATCCGTAACAAGAAGGAAAGAGCAGATACCAGAGTTATTCTATTTTCTTCTAGTATTTTTCATTAAAAATGGTGGTCATGACCCATAAATTAATTTCATGGCCTACTAATCGGTTACAACCAACAGGATGATAGAACACAGGCACTAAAATGAGAGCTGGGGCATGGGTGAGATATTCTCTCTCCACTCAAGATGACTTAATTTTATCCTTTTTAAGTAAAGCATGCATTTACCAGAATAACGGCAAAAAAAAATTTATGGTGCAAAGTGGAATAATTAATTTATTATGTGATTAATTAGTTCAAAAGTCATCTGTGGACTCTCTACACTAGATGAAACCCTGGGATGCAGGAATGAATAAAAATATAATGCCTCTCCTGAGATGCATATGATCTAAGGTGGAAAGAAACCCATAAAGGGTGATTTTCAATCTGTTAATAATTCGGTTAAGTGCTGGATAAGGGACTGTGTGTGTAGTGGTAGCACAGAGCAGAGGCAGCAACCTCATCTCGTGAAAGAGTTTCCTAAGAAAGAGAGTTTCTAAGAGTTTCCTAAAGGCGATGCTGTCTCAGAGCATTGTTAAGGAGGGATCTAGGAGGTGGTGGAGGTGGAGGAGAACAGAGGTCTGGGGAAGGGCAGTCTGTGCAGCTGACATCCCACGCTGTCTCTTATACACATCTTTTTTTTTTTTTAAAGCCCACAGCCTCCAGGACAGGGTGGAGAGTTGCATCCAATTTGCATTTAGGGTATACGGGGGTGGGGGGCACGATGGGAGATCAGATGGGAGAAGAGGCATGGACCAGAGCCTGGGGTGTTCTTTTAGGTGGCAGGGAGCTATTGAAAGTTTAAAAAGTGCTTAGTTTTTTCTTGAAGAACAGTCAGATGATCTCTGCGCCCTTATCTGCCTTTAATGTTACTCGAATTTGATAAATGCACCATCGTTTAGCGTTGTGTTAATTTGTGTTTCACTGAGTGCTGGTGAAACAAAACATTTTTCATGTGTTTATTAGCTCTTTGTACTTATTCACGTCCTTTGCCCATTTGTCTTCTGGGATTTTATTATTTTTCTTATCGATCTGTATGAGCTCTTTATATATTAAGGATAACAACCCTTTGTCATGTTTATTGCATAGACTTTCCCCAGCCTTGTCATTTGCCTTTTAGTTTTGTTTAGAATGGTTTCTGACATCCAGCCGTTTTAAATTTGGTATAGTCAAATGTATTGATTTTCTTTCCCTTAGTGATTTCTCTTTCATTGCTTTTATGCTTAGAAAATCCTCTCTCATCCAAAGATCAAATAAATATCATTGAAATATTTGAAGCAGTGATGTGCCATGGGTGAATGATTATTAATAATATTCACAAGTTAGATATAGTGGTAAACAAACAAACCAACCAGCCTGGAAGAAATCAAACCTTCCTTTATTTACCCCAAACCCAGCTCAAAGTTAAAGGTGGGAACCATAAGGGATCAAAGAGACGGATGAGGGTGATGAGGGAAGGCAGAGAGAGTCTTCAAGGACTAGCAGGAGGTGGTCAGTGTGGGGAGGAGCTCATATCCTAAGTTAAATATGAAGGAACATAGCATGTTTGGCTAGAATCCTAGATGAGACAAAGCAGGGATGGGAGAGTGGGTTGGAAAGAGGATTAGGGCAAGCCAAGCAGGGCCCATAAATCATGCTTACTGTATCCTGAGGACAATGGAGAGCCATTGAAGATATAACCCAAATAATTCTTGGTACCTCATGGAGTCATTCTCTGCAGTTTCATCTGAGGCAGCACAGGCTGGCAGTCAGAAGTAACTAGAAAGGAAGATTGATGACAAGCTTGACAATGATTCTAGTCTGTACTCCCTTGGAGAGACTGGGTGCCTTCAGGGTAGTATGGCTGGGTGTAGACTGCACTCCCTTCGGACTAATCTTTCTTCAATCTGCACCAGATAGATGGTGGGGAGATGATGTCATCTCTCTCTCTCTTTTTAATGGCTTTTGGTCACACTGCACAACGTGTGGCATCTTAGTTCCCTGACCAGGAATCAAACTCATGCCCCCTGCAGCGGAACCTCGGAGTCTTGATCACTGGACTGCCAGGGAAGTCCCTGTCATCTCTTAATCTTTTTCCTTCTCTTCCCTGGTGCCAGGAGAGAGTCTGGGTTTGGATCCTGACTCCATCACTCCAGACACATCTCCTTTCCCAAGTGCCCGTAAATTGTAAATTGCGTGTGACACCTGTTACGTGCCAAGCATTATCTGAGTGATGGAGCTACAAGGCAGAAATAAACCACATGGTTTCTGCCCACGTGGGATGATAGGCTAGTGAGGAAAGGCAAATATCAAGGAAATGACTGTTTGAATCAATGGAAAATGAAAAGTTTTAAAAAGTATTTTACAAAAAGAGAGAAAATCTTACAAGAGATTGTTAGGGAAACTGATCTACCTAGATGTCAAGAAAGTCTTTGATTATCGGGGATCTACTCTGTGGAGGATACGCAGGAGTTCAGAGGTGGAGCAATGGAGTCCAGGCGAAGGTCCTTTGGCAGAAGGACAAGAATTGAGGCAAGGCTAGTGTGATTGGTGAGGAGACTGGGAGGAAGACAAAGTTGACAGTAAAGCAGGAGGTCAGGCCACACCCAACCTTTTAAGCCTGTGAAGGATATTGGTCTTTATGTGGAGTGATGTGAGTCCATTCAAGTGGTTTATTCGTAGCTTGTGGGTTGGAGTGAGCTGGAGGTAGAGCTGCAATAAATTTGTACTTTGAAAAGGTCTTTTTGGTTTCTCTATCAGTGACCAGTTGGATTAGGGTTTCCTGATAGCTCAACTGCTAAAGAATCCGCCTGCAATGTGGGAGTCCTGGGTTCAGTCCCTGGGTTGGGAAGATCCCCTGGAGAAGGGAAAGGCTACCCACTTGAGTATTCTGGCCTGGAGAATTCCATGGACTGTATAGTCTGGGGTCGCAAAGAGTCAGACACGACTGAGTGACTTTCACTTTCACTTTCAATTGGATTAGGCCAGACTGGATAGGGGAGACCCAGTGCTATTGCATTAATCAAGGCAAGAGAAGATGGTAGCTTGGTCTGGGCAGGGAGAGGGAGATGGGAAGTTAGGGGAGTGGATACATTCAAGAGAGATTTAGTAAGTAAAAGAAATAGGACTTGAGGTGGATTGGCTATGGAACAGTGATGCAAGATGATGAAGTATCCAGAAAGACTCCTTGGTTTCAGGTTAGCACACCTATGTTCTAGGACAGTTTAGGAATAGGGAATCCCTGGTATAGGAAATGCCAGAGGAGGATCAGGCTTGGGAAAGACGTTAAGACTATCTGCTTTGGATTTGAAGAGTATTAGGTGCATTTGAGATATCATAAGCTGAGTTTGATATTTAAGCCAAGAACTTCCAGATATACAAGCTGGATTTAGAAAAAGCAGAGGAACCAGAGATCAAATTTCCAACATTCTTTGGATCATAGAGAAAGCAAGGAAATTCCAGAAAAACGTCTACTTCTGCTTCATTGACTACGCTAAAGCTTTTGACTGTATGAATACAACAAGAGATGGGAATACCAGACCCTCCTACCTGCCTCCCGAGAAATCTGTATGTAGGTCAAGAAGCAACAGTTAGAACTGGACATGGAACAACAGACTGGTTCCAAATAGAGAGAAGAGTACATCAAGGCTGTATATTGTCACCCTGCTTATTTAACTTATATGCAGAATACATCATGCGAAATGCCAGGCTGGATGAAGCACAAGCTGGAATCAAGGGAGAAATATCAACAACCTCATATATGCAGATGATACCACTGTTATGGCATAAAGTGAAGAGGAATTAAAGAGCCTCTTGATGAAAGTGAAAGAGTGAATTAAAGCAGCTAAGATCATGGCATCCAGTCCCATCAATTCATGGCTAATAGAAGGGAAAAAGTAGAAACAATGACAGACTTTATTTTCTTGGGCTTCAGAATCACTGCAGACAATGACTATAGACATAAAATTAAAAGATGCTCCTTGAAAGAAAAGTTATGACCAAATTAGACAGCATATTAGAAAGCAGAGACACCACTTTTCTCACAAAAGTCTTTCGAGTCAAAGCTATCGTTTTTCTAGTAGTGATGTCAGGCTGTGAGAGTTGGACCATAAAGAAGACTGAGCAACAAAGAATTGATGCTTCTGAATTGTGGTGCTGGAGAAGACTCTTGAGAGTCCACTGGACAGCAAGGAGATCAAACAGGTCAACTCTAAAGGAAATCAACCCTGACTATTCTTTGGAAGGACTGATGCTGAAGCTGAAGCTCCTGTACTTTGGCCATCTGATGCTAAGAGCTCACTCACTGGAGAAGACCCTGATGCTGGGAAAGATGAGGCAAAGGAAAAGGGGATGACAGAGGATGAGATGGTTAGATAGCATCACTGACTCAATGGACATGAATTTGAGCCAACTCCAGGAGATTGTGGAGGACAGAGGAGCCGGGGCGCTGCAGTCTGTGGGGTCACGAGAGTTGGACATGACTTAGCAAACTGAACAACAACGAGCTGAGTTTGATACAACGGTTCAGGGAAGACTATGCCGGAATTTTTTTAGTACGTACTTTAAAGCATATTTTATTTATTTCTTCAGCTGAGTCAGGTCTTGGTGGCAGCACCCAGGATCTTTTGTTGTGGTGCACGGGCTCTCTAATTAGGGCTCATGAGCTCAGTAGTTGCCACGAACAAGTTTAGTTGCTCCAAGGCAACTAAGGATCTTAGTTGGGATCTTAGTTCCCTGACCAGGGATCAAACCCATGTCCCCTGCATTACAAGGCAGATTCTTAAGCACTGGACCATGAGGGACGTCCCTAGGCTGGAGGTTTTTCATAGATCCTTATGTTAGAGTTGTAGCTGACGAGGTGATGCTAGGGAAAGAGTATGGGGTGAAAAGAGAAGAGGGCCATAGGTCACTCTAACATCTAATATGATCTTGGGCCAGTCTAAGGGCACTGTAGAGTTATCTTGATGGGTTACATAAAATACCATATGCCCAGTGTCTAGCACTTAGTAGGCAGTTGATAAATGCCAGATACATTTCCCTTCTCTCATTAACCACTCTGCTACCTTTATTTTATTTTTATGTATTTTCTGGCTCCAGGTATTGCCACCAGAGACTTAAACCTAATTCTTCCAACTTGAGATGGCTCCAGGGTTTCTTCACCTCATTTCTCTCTGACGCAGATGCTGTTTATTCTGCACTGAAGCATCATTTGAGCTTTAACTAGAGATTTGTTATGCAAGGCAGCCTCGGCCAGTTTCTTCCTTTGCCCCTGGCATCTTTAAAGATTTTCTCTGCTTCTCAAGTCTCAAATCACTCCCTTCTCCTCGCCTCCCTTCTGCATAAATTTCCCTGATTTTCCTTCCTCTGTCTTCTGCTCTCTGTGTCCATCCTCTCACTAAACATGTTGGAGCCCCTATAGTGAATCTGACTCTGCTGGGCTCTGGGCATTCAGACACCCGTGACCTGGTCCATGACCTTGAAGTGCCCTCAGTCTGCCACAGTGGGTCGCAAATCCAATAGCTCATCAGAATCATTGAATTTAAAAGAAGGCCGAAGTCCTAGACCTAGAGATTCCTATTTAATTGATCTAGAGTGGAACCCAGGAATTGTTACTTTTTAAAAAGAGATTCTAACCTGCAGCCAGGGATGAGAAGCACTCACTGGCCTAATAGATAAGATAGGTGGGTAAACATGATTATAATACAATGTGAGGGCAGAAGGAAGCAAGGGGGGCTGGAGGGGAATAAACAGAAGCTCCTCATTCACCCTGGGGCCCTAACTCAGGGCCCCCTCCCATTTTAGAGATTCTTCTCACAGAGCCTCGGCCGGATTGTTAGGATGGGAGAAACAGCATCTCTCAAAGCAGGATTACCTTCACAGAAGAGCAATCAGGAGCCGGAGCCTGGCCTTGGGCGTCAGGCCAACCTGCAACCAAATCTTAGCTTTGTTGCTTGTTAGCTGTGTGGCCTTAGGCAAATTGCTTACCTACTATTAAGTCTCAATGCCCTCGAGAAGGTAGATCCATAAAGTGCGCATGTGGGTTTTTATTTATTTTTGCCTGCGCTGGATCTCTATTGCTGTGCTCCGGCTTTCTCTAGTTGTGGCAAGCGGGGGCTACTCTCTGGTTACGGTGCTTGGGCTCCTCATTACGGGGGCTCCTCTTGCTTCTCTGATGGGCTCCAGGGCACAGGCTCAGTAGTTGTGGGGCACAGGCTTAGTTGCCCCGCAGCATATGGACTCTTCCGGGACCAGGGATCGAACCTGTGTCCCCTGCATTGGCAGGTGGATTCTTAACCACTGGACCACCGGGGAAGCACCTATGTGTGTGTGTGGAGTGAGGGGTCTGATGTCTATGATGTGTCCTAGCCACTGCCCTATACCCAGTCCATGTTCAAAAAATTGTGACTACAACCTCTTTGAAGTACCATATATGCACTAAAGATGCTCAGTTTTTCTTCTTTCAGCAGCAAATACTCAAATGACCACCTGTGTTTGCCCTATTGGTCTATCCCTGCCTGAGGGTGACACTCTTCACTTAGTCTAGCTTCGTGCATTTTCAAAAGGGCTAACATCTGAACCTTACCCTGCCACGGCACCCACTTCTCCAGATTCTTTCTTTCCAATGTTTGCCATTTTCTTCTTTTTTGCCCCCTCTCTTTCTATTTTTTAAAATTTTAAAAATTAATTTACTTTAATTGGAGGCTAATTACTTAACAATATTGTGG
The DNA here is from genome assembly GCA_006410635.1 of Cephalophus harveyi. Lineage (NCBI taxonomy): Eukaryota > Metazoa > Chordata > Mammalia > Artiodactyla > Bovidae > Cephalophus > Cephalophus harveyi. Next base: position 283,195 of record SJYT01001687.1, read on the forward strand.
TGGTTTTTGCCATAAATTGACATGAATCAGCCATGCGTGTACATGTGTCCCCCGTCCCCAAACCCCCTCCCACCTCCCTCACCACCCCATCCCTCTGGGTCATTCGCCCCAGTGCATGGGCTTTGAGTGCCCTGTTTCATGCATCGAACTTGGACTGGTCATTTATTTCACATATGGTAATATACACGTTTCAATGTTATTCTTTCAAATCATCCCACCCTCTCCTTCTCCCACAGAGTACTTTTGCCATTTTCTTTGCCTCCCTAGTTCCGACCAATATTTCTTCTGGTGTTGTAGCCACGTGTTCTGGGAAACAAACTCAGAAGGACAAGGCAGGTAGTGGAGTGCAGTTTATTACACCGGCGGGCCCAAGGCAGAGTCTCCTCTTAGCCAAGGACTCCGACCAGCATTTGTGAAAATCTTTTATACCCCATGTGTACGTGTCTGAACCCACCATCCCAAATTCCTTGAGACTTACATAAACCAAGGAAAATACAATCCCACTAACCCCATCATTCACGTGCTATATGCTCATGTGCTCAGTCAAACAATTAGCCAATAATCAATAAACCTGAGGTTACACTCCGATAGATACAGAAAAATTTATGGCCTGTCGGAGGAAGGGGTGATTAGTGTATGTTTTCTCTTAGGCGATGAGTAACCTAGATAGGATCTTCAAGGTTCCCCTGTCTGAAGGGGGTCTTACCCTTCTGTTGCTGTTTTCATAGGCACTAAACACAGAGTTCAGAGTCCACTGGAAAGGTGACCGAGCACGATCAGCATGAACAGGCCTAAGATGGAGTCCAGGCCCTGTGAATTCCTTCTTCACTGGTTCGTCATCTGGCCCAAAGCCAGCTGTGGGCCTGAGTGTGGTGACCCCGAGTGTGGTGACCCCGTTTCCCCACTTCCTCTGTGGGTTCCTCTGTGACTTCTAGGATGGCCAAGCAGTTGGTTGTCATCCAGCGTGGCACCCACAGCCTTGTCTGCGGGGGCATCCCCCCCAATGCCAACCTTGGCACAGAAGCCTTGCCCCTACTTGCTCCACAGCCCTGGGCTCCAACTTGTCAGAGCTGCCTACTGTCCTTTCCATATGTGTTGTTCTTATTTTTATTATTTAAATTAAAAAAAATTGAAGTATAGTTGATTTATAATGTTCTATTAGTTTCTCGTGTACAGCATAAGTGATTCACATATATAGAACAGAATATATATATAGAATATAATATATATATAGAATAGAATATGAAAGAGTTTATATATAGGGTAGAAAAGAATCTGAAAAAATATATCACAATATATAATAAAAACATAAAAAATTAAAAATTGAAGTATAGTGATTTACATGGTTGTGTTAATCTCAGGTGTGCAGCAAAGTGATTCAGTGATATATTTCTATTCTTTTCCAGATTCTTTTCCATTATAGGTTATTATAAGATATTGACTAGTTCCCGGTGCTGCACAGCAGGTCCTCGTTTCTCTATGTTACACATAGTACACGTGTATTTTGTTTCCTCGGCTAACCTTCTTTTCCCGAGACAGCAGTCCAAGGTTTGCTTGGTCTTGAGGCAGTTTGAAGAACTGGACAGCCAGACCCCGAGTCCCTGGGGCGCTGTCTTGGGTTTAGGGCTTGGTCAGTTCTATGCCATTAGCTGGGAGGCCGTGTTCTCTCCCCACAGCCTGCCCGGCTCTCTGTGAGCCTTCCTTGCTCCTGGGACAGACCTCTGAACACTGCATGCTGTCCATGCTTCTGTCTGGCCACCTTTGTCTGTCTCTCCTCTTTCAGCTCCACCGGCGCCCTCCGACCCTCCCCGCCCCCAGCATTTCCCAGGGATGCATAACCCTCCACCCTGCCTGCTGCCCTGTCTTTCTCTCTTAATTACCACTATTTGTACAGCCTTCTCACTTTGGTTCATTTTTTAATCTTTATTTTTGAGTGATTTCTGTTTCAGTCCATCACCTTTGCCGTTCATCTCTCCAATCTTCATTATTTACTTCTGCTAATGGGCTTGCCTGTTCTGCTCTTTTCAACTCTGGGCTTTATTCTTCCCTGTGAGAAGCTGTCTCATATTATTTTTCCAGGTGACCCGGCCACATCTGGCTTACTAAAGATAAACAAAACTGCTTTTTCCTCCGTCACTGTTCTTGTTGGACTGATAATTTCCTCCCGACTTGGTGGGACTTTGTGTACCCACCATGCCCCCTCCTCAGTGGGGATCACATTCTGTACCTACCTTGCTGGAGTCCATGGACCCGTTATGCGCATGCCTGGGAGGCCCATCAGTTCAGTTCAGTTCAGTCGCTCAGTCGTGTCCGACTCTTTGTGACCCCATGGACTGCAGCATGCCAGGCCTCCCTGTCCATCACCAACTCTCAGAGATTACCCAAACTCATGTCCATTGAGTCGGTGATGCCATCCAGCCATCTCATCCTCTGTTGTCCCCTTCTCCTCCCACCTTCAATCTTTCCCAGCATCAGGGTCTTTTCCAATGAGTCAGCTCTTCACATCAGGTGGCCAAAGTATTGGAGTTTCAGCTTTAGCATCAGTCCTTCCAATGAGCACCCAGGACTGACTTCCTTTAGGATGGACCGGTTGGATCTCCTTGAGGTCCAAGGGACTCTCAAGAGTCTTCTCCAACACCACAGTTCAAAAGTATCAATTCTTCAGCGCTCAGCTTTCTTTATAGTCCAACTCTCACATCCATACATGACTACTGGGAAAACCATAGCCTTGACTAGATGGATCTTTGTTGGCAAAGTAATGTCTCTTTTTTTTAATATGCTATCTAGGTTGGTCATAACTTTCCTTCCAAGGAGTAAGAGTTTTTTAATTTCATGGCTGCAGTCATCATCTGCAGTGATTTTGGAGCCCCACAAAATAAAGTCTGACACTGTTTCCACTGTTTCCCCATCTATTTCCCATGAAGTGATGGGACCAGATGCCATGATCTTCATTTTCTAAATGTTGAGCTTTAAGCCAACTTGAATGTTGAGCTTTAAGCCAACTTTTCCACTCTCCTCTTTCACTTTCATCAAGAGGCTCTTTAGTTTTTCTTCACTTTCTACCATAAGGGTGGTGTCATCTACCTATCTGAGGTTATTGATATTTCTCCTGGCAATCTTGATTCCAGCTTGTGCTTCATCCAGCCCAACGTTTCTCTTGATGTACTCTGTATATAAGTTAAATAAGCAGGGTGACGATATACAGCCATGACATACTCCTTTTCCTATTTGGGAAAGCAATTATTATTCCTGTTATGAAATTAGGAAAACGAGACTTAGCAGGGAAGAAACTGAAGCCCCAGAGGAAGTAAGTCTCCAAGCTTGTGTGACTAGTAAGAGAAGATCTGAGAACAGCCAGGCCAAGACATTCCCAGTTCATTGCTGGGTGCAGGGCTCTACCTGGGCACGACAACTGGACAGGCAGTGTGCAAGGATGAGCTCTGGATGCCGCTCTCAGGAAGGTTTCATAAACTCCTCTTGGTGTGAGCCTATGATCCTGGCCTGCTGGTCTGTTGGGTTAATGTTTCAGAAGGGCAGATGAAACACCATGCTTCTATTTATTTTTAGGGTGTCAGCCACAGGGACTCTAGGATCAAGATTCAGCAATGTCTTCCCTTGTACACCAGATATAAAGCATGCAGTCCCAATGGTTTTCTGGCTTGGATGTGCCTTTTTTAAAAAAAATAATTTTTTAAAGTTTTTTTTTGTGTGTGTGTGTGTGTGAACCTTTTTTAAAGTCTGTTTTGAATTTTTTACAATATTGCTTCTGTTGTTTGCGTTCTGGTGTTTTGGCTTAGCTCCCAAACTGGGGATCACACCACACAACCTACTTTGGAAGGTGAGGTTTTAACCACTGGACTGCCAGGGAAGTCCCTGGTTGTTCCTTTAGTCCAGCTTCTATGTTCTGTCTGAATAAGAAGTCCAGCTAGGAGAGCAAACTCAATTATTCCATTCAACCTCGTGCTTCCTGCACAGGTGGGATCAGGTGGTGTGCGTGTGTGTGTGTGCATGTGTGTGTGTGTGTGTGTGTGTGTATGAATGCATATGTGTACATGTTCAAGGGTAGGGATTTGCTCTTGCTTACGTGCCTGCAATGTGGGAGACCTGGGTTCGATCCCTGGTTTGGGAAGATCCCCTGGAGGAGAACATGGCAACCCACTCCAGTATTCTTGTCTGGAGAATCCCCATGGTCAGAGGAGCCTGGCAGACTACAGTCCATGGGGTCACAAAAAGTTGGACATGACTGAGAGGCTAAGCACAGCACAAGCTAAGACTAAAAATGGAAGACTCATGTTGTTTTGCAAGACAGAATATCTCTCCTCACCTTCCTTTAGAAACTCCACTCAAATGTGCTCTTCTCAAGACGGAAGCATGTCAAAGGATGGGTAGTGTCTTCTCCCTAACTGTTCTTTATTCCTACCCAGGAGGAGGAGCGTCTAGACTAGCTGGACAGAAGTGGGTATTCTCTGGGTCACCTTCTAGTGGACAGGGCCACTGTGACTCTAAATGAGTGAGGATCCAGGTTGACTGCTTCCGGTCAAGTTCCCTCGCTCCTCAGCGAGCCCTCCTCCTCCTACCGTCTCAAGATGGAGCATCTTTGGTCCAGGCTAGGGGCTACCTCCTAGAAGGCTCTCATCCTTGTCGGCATAGCTGAACTGAGCTTCCTCTGAGGCCTCATCACAGTCTCTGCAGGTGAGCCTCAGGGTGTGGTGTCAGGAAGTCTGTTCCAATACTTAGATTTGAGAGTTTAGAAATCCCACATATACCCTTGGCCTAATCTGAATTCTCCAACATGAATTATAGGAAAGCCTGTGGTTCGAGATCTGGAACACACCAGTGTAGACGAGTAAGCTTGATATTTATTTTCCATTTGGCTTGTAATCCTTGTGTATCTGTGTCATTGGTTTATCTTATTGGAGCTTGGAGAAAGGAGAGAAATGTGTTACCTGGGGCCCCTGCCGTTGGTCATCATGAGAAAGGTGTGATAAGAAGTCATAAGAACGTAAACAATGTGGAAGAATTCAAAGGTAAACTCTTGAAGCACAGAAGCACCAGGGTGAAAAAGAGAAACCATTTAATCACTTAGGGGACCCCTGATCACCATGCGGAGGTGCTGAAGCTGTGAGAAGCCTTAAGAAACAAAGGTCTTGTGTGGGCTGGATCCCCGCTGCCCGCTGAGCTGATTTAAATGCTGTCCATGCTTTACTTCATTTAATTTTCACAATCAGTGAAGGATCTTACCAGAAGGATGTTATTATTCCCACCGACCCTTGGATTAGGGCGATCAGGCGTTGGCCCGAGGCTGCAGAATGACTTAGTAGCAGATTTGGGATAAGCTCCCAGGTCTCCAAAGCCTATTTTCAGGTCCTTCTCTCCCCATTATGATTCACCCAGTGTTTTTTTTTTTAATTTAATTTTGGCTGCACTGGGTCTTCATTGTTCTGAGTGGGCTTTCTCAGTTGCGGCGAGTGGGGGCTACTGTGCAGCTGGAGGGCACGGGCTTCTCATGGCCATGCCTTCTCTCTCGGGAGCCTGAGCTTCACTGACCCCATGCCATGTGGAATCTTCCTGAACCGGGAATCGAACCGTGTCCTGTACAAGGCAAGGCAAATTCTTAATCACTGGACCACCAGGGAAGTCTTTGCCCAGTTTTATAAAGGCTGGGACTGACCGTGGTCCTTGAGACCATGAGGTGCTGCCCCCGGGAGGGGCTGGTGTGGGGAGGACAGCCCTGGCTCTCAGGCCTCTGCTTGGATGCAGCACTGCGGCCAGATGGATCTGTGGGTGCGGCATGTGTAGCCGCCCCTTTCTTAAGTACACAGAGGGGAAAATTCTCCTGCCTGGGGACAAAGTCCAGAAGGTGCGGCTGGGTGCTGCAGTGTTGGCTGACTGCCAGCTTTGAATAACAAGCCATAACACCTGGAATATGGCACAATAAGGTCCAGACTGAGCAAGGACAGAAGTTCATGGTCTTCCCTCTGGGCTTTCAGCAGCCCCTCTTTTCACGCTCCTAGCGCGTGGGGAGCTTGCAGCTGGCAGTTCGTATGTTACTCTTCCCTTCCTTTCAAGGTAAAATTTCAGATTCATGTCTATAGACTTTTTTAATTCTTAGGGGTTTTCCTAAGATTTACTCAAATCAAATAGGTAGCCAGACCTAACCCATGAAAGCCCCGCTGACGTCCTAAAGTTGGAGATTCACGACTCCCACTCATGCCTTTAGCCCTGACTCTGCCTTCACCGTCTCCTGGCTTTGGACGGGTTCCCTCTGCCTGAAACATCCTCTGTTGCTCAGTTCTCCTTCAAGGAACCTCTCAAATGTTGCCTAATATAATAGCTAACACTTGTAGACTAATACTGTGTGCCAGGCATGCTCCAAACATTTTATGTTTATTCCCTCATTTAATCTTCTCAACAACCATATAGCCTAGCAACCATTATTATTCCTATTTTGCAGATGAAAAAGATGAAGAGCAGAGAGAGTATGCAACTTGACCACACAGATGTAGATAACAAAAGCATGGATGCCAAGGTGGGAGGAGACAGTGGGATGAACTGGGAGCTCGGGATTGACATATACATGCTGCTGCTGCTGCTGCTGCTAAGTCGCTTCAGTTGTGTCCGATTCTGTGGGACCCTGCAGATGGCAGCCCACCAGGCTCCCACATCCCTGGGATTCTCCAGGCAAGAACACTGGAGTGGGTTGCCATTTCCTTCTCCAGTGCATGAAAGTGAAAAGTAAAAGTGAAGTTGCTCAGTCGTGTCCGACTCTTAGCGACCCCATGGACTACAGCCTACCAGGCTCCTCCGTCCATGGGAGTTTCCAGGCAAGAGTATTGGAGTGGGGTGCCATTGCCTTCTCTGATATACACACTCCTATGTATAAAATAGGGCTTCCCAGACAGCACAGTGGGAAAGAATCCACCTGCCAATCCAGGAGACGCAGGAGGCTCAAGGTTGATCCCTGGGTTGGGAAGACCCTCTGGAAGAGGACATGGCAACCCACTCCAGTATTCTTGCCTGGAGAATTCCATGGACAGGGGAGTCTGGTGGGTTAATCCATAGGGTCCCAAAGAGTTGGATATGGCTGAGCAAATGAACACACAGCACATGTACAAAATAGACAGTGAGAACCTGCTGAAGAAAACAAGGATCTCTACTTGGTGCTCTGTGGGGACCTAAACGGGGAGGAAATCTAAAAAAGAAGGAATATATGTATACATATGGATGATTAACTTTGCTGTACAAGCAGAAACTGACACAGCAGTGCAAACTAACTATACTCCAAAAACAAACAAACAAAAAAAAACCAAAAAAAACCCTCATCCAAGGTTATACTATTATTAAGTGGCAGACCTGAGATTGTGTTCTGGTCTATTTCCACATATGGAAATTGGCAACATGGTATATTGAAGGCGCATGGGTGGGTGGGATTCAAATCCTGGTCCCAACATTAAAGCTGTGTGAATTTGGGAGGTGATTTAGCCTTTCTGAACTTCAATTTTCTCATCTCCAAAAGGCAGTAATACATCCAACATCATATAGTCACTTATGAGGTTGAAAAGAGATAAACAGAGAAATAATCGATCATTCACGAGTAAGTAATAAATCTTAGTTTCTAACTAAGGACAAGTCACACCATAGGAATGACCAAGTCTTCACACAGCTCTCAATTGTCTACCTCTGGATTTATTTCAAATGAAACAGAAATAGACTTCTGTCTCGTTGAAGTCACTGTTGTTTGGGTTTCTTGTTACTTCAGTCTAACCTTAATGGACACCATTAAATATGGACTAGAACTAAGGTCAATCAACAGTCGTTGAACTGATGATGGATTTCCAAGAGAACACTTGGGAGTGGGACTGTCTTTTCCATCTCTGCAGATACAGGTGAGAGAACCTGGGCTTTCACAACAAAACATCTTGAAGCCCTGAAATGCCTTCTTGTGCCTCATGGGTGAAAACAGGGGTGCCCCTGAAAAGTGGGTGTGGCTGGAATGGGATCTGGGATCCCATTTCTCAGGGATGGCTGGTCTGGGATCCGTCACGGGGATAGATTCATGGGTGGAACCATCCAAGGGTTCCAAACGTGGGTTTCTGAGTCAGGTTTGCCCCCCTGAGTTCTAAGCTGGCGGAGAAAACCCAGAAGGATAAGTGAGATGAACTGATAGCCTCTTCTGTTATTCCTCTAGCTGCTATTGGCAAGTTTTGAAATTACAGGTTTTTTTTTTTTCCTTAAAAATTTGTTCCTCTCTTTGATTTTCCTCCTTTTATGAATTAATTTTTTCATCGTGAATTATTTCAAGGATCAGACAAGAATAGAAAAGAGAATAATGACTACCTATTTACCCACCATTAAGCTTGATCAAATCTTAACATTGTGTCATATTTGCATCAGATCTCATTTAAAGAAATAAAACATTACTGATATAACTGAAGCTTCCTGTACTTTCCACTCCCATTGCTATTCTTCTCCCTCCTCCTCAGAGCTAACTATTACTCCGAATCCAGTGTTTATCATTCCTATGTATGATTTTACACGTACATTGCATATTTATGCATGCATTAATACAATATAGCATTATTCACTAGGGTTTTAAGTTTAAGATAAAATTGTAGCATCTTCCACTTATCCTAGTGTATTCCATTGACTAATTATACCACAATGTATTGCTCCATTTTCCTCTTGATGAATAATTAGGTTATTTCCTTGTTTCTTCTTTTTTTTAATAACCCAGACAGTGCTGTAATGAACTCCTATACTTATCTCCTGGACACATCTGAGAGAATTTCTTTAGGGCAAGTGTTATTTACCATGGGTGGTAGGTCAAATCCCCCTGTTTTAGTATGGGCTTATAAAATAAGAATAATTTTTAGTTTTTATTTTTTTTTATTTTAAGAACTTAACAATATATATAACATACAATGTTACTATTTTAACCATTCTTAAAATTTTTTTTTAACCATTCTAAAGTTTAGCAGCCTTGAGAACCTTCACACTGGTGTATAACCATCATCATCATTCATCTCCAGAACTTTTCCATCTTCTGCAATCAAAGCTCTCTGTCCATTAAGCAATAACTTCCTATGCCCTTCTCCACCCATCCACTTTCTGCTTCTATGAATCTGACTACTCTAGGGACCTCATATGTGTGGAGTCACATGCTATTTGTCCCTTGGTGATTGGCTTACTTCACTGAGGGCTTCCCTGGTGGCTCAGACAGTAAAGAATCTGCCTGCAATGCAGGAGACTTGAGTTTGACCCCTGGGTTGGGAAGATCCCCTGGAGAAGGGAATGACAATTTCCCACTCCAGGATTCTTGCCTGGGAAATCCCATGGACGGAGGAGCTTGGTGGGTTACTGTCCATGAAATCGCAGAGTCAGACGCGTCCGAGTGACTGACACTTGCACTTCAGTTGCATGATGGCCTCAAGGTTCAACCATGTTGTAACGTGTATCAGGATTTCCTTCCTTTTAAGGCTGAAGGATATTTCATTGTGTGTGTCTACCACATTTTGTTTATCCATTTACCCTTCGATGGATGATTTTTACATTTTTAATGGTTAAAGAAATAAGAATATTTTGTGACACATGAAAATGATATACAATTCACATTTCAGTAGTCACAAAAAACAAGGTTTATTGAAGCACTGGTAAGGGCATTCAATTAAGCATTCTCTGTGTCTGCTTTTATGCTGCAATTGCAGTGTTGAGGGGTTGTATACTTTCATAGAGACCGTCTAGTCTGAAATGCCTAAAATGCTTACCCTCTGGCCCTTTATCTCTGTGGTGCAGAATGACCTAGAGGTGGAGGAGCTGACTGCTAAGGTATGTGCATCTGTCTTCAGCCCTTCTGGATGTGAAATTGCTCTCCAAAGTGAGAGAAACAAGGAGTGCTCGAATTTCCTGTAAACTTTTCTATTTTAATAGCCTGACTCTTTCTTTAAATGAAGGCACTTTTTGAAAAGGCCTCTCAAAAGACATCGCATAGTCAGTGATGTTGCTGCATAACAAACAACTGTGAAATTTCAGTGACTTACAGTAGGCATTCTTTCTGGGCTTTTGAGCTGTGTGTTATCTAGGGTTTCGTTGATCTGCATTGGGCTGACCTTGGCTTGGCTCCAAGCACTGGAGTGGGTCCTGGTCTTCTCCACATGCCTCTTGTCCACCTTGGACTTGTGGCTGACTGAGGCAATTTTTTTTCTCATTGAAAAAGGCAGGAATTCTAGAGGGTAGGACCAAAGGTTTGTGTATTATGTGCTAAGTCACTTTAGTCGTGTCCTACTCTTTGCAACCCCATAGACCATAGCCCACTAGAGTCCTCTGTCCTTGGGATTCTCCAGGCAAAAATACTGGAATGGCTAGCCATCCCCTTCTCCAGGAGATCTTCCCAACCCAGGAATTGAACCCAGGTCTTTTGCATTGCAGGCAGATTCTTTACCGTCTGAGCCACCAGGGAAGGCCAACAGGCACGGAAGAGGGTGTTATTTTAACCCCACATTATGAATGAGGAAACTGGAGTTGAGGGTTAACTAACTTGCCCAAGGTTCCAAGGTAGTTAAGTGCTGGAACTTGGGTTTAAGCTTCAAACCCAGGCCATCTAACTCCAGAGCTGTTGGCTTAATCTTTCCACCATGCTACCCAATTAAACTTTTAAAGAATCTTTACATTATGATCATTTCATCAGAAATTTTTCTTTCTCATGGCTGGTGGAGGAGGAATCTCTGACATCGTTACATTAGGGCCACATCTGAGTCTGCATTCTTTCAACTTTCCATTCCTAGAGACCAGGTGTAGAGAAGACGCTTCCGTCCACACCTGAATCCGGGCAAAGCCTGATGATAAGATAATAAACAGCCCCAGTTTATGCTGTGACTCAGCCCCCACCAGTTGGATTGCAGCAACCCCAGCTCCTTGCCTGCCTCTGACTCAGATGCAGGACATCCTTGTCCCAAAGAACATCTGGCTCCCAGGTCCTGAGCCTCCAGGCAGAGGGATGGTGGTTCCTCTCATTACCGGTTTTTCACTGTGGTCTCAGCAGTTCCTTTGCGGCAGGCAGCCTGCTTGCTGTTTCTAGAACTGAGCCAAACCCAGCCCCCTCCGACCCAGCCTCCCTACCTCTTTGCTTTCCCACTGGCTGCATGAGGAGCCCACGCAGGGAAGGAAGAATGCCCAAGTGATGGGCCAGGTCATACCCATTACACGCTGGCTAGGTTGCTGTACATGGTTTTAAGTCCCCTGCAGACCAAGGCCAAGAAATGAGGTCCAGCCTCCTCTGCCTTTCTCAGGTCACATGAGGGACAAGCCCACAGGGCATCCATCGCAGCCCCTCTTGCTTTGGCAGTGGCCACTTTTACCCCTCCCAGGCCCTGTCCCCAGAGCCCAATCAGCAGATCCATCTTCACACTCTATATTTTCCATTAGATTTCTCCCACAATAGTCTCATCCTTGGGCTTCCCAGATGGCACTAGAGTAAAGAAACTGACTGCCAATGCTGGAGATGGAAGAGACACAGGTATGATCCCTGAGTCGGGAAGATCCCCCGGAGGAGGGCACGGCAGCCCACTCCAGTATTCTTGCCTGGAGAATCCGTGGACAGAGGAGCCTGGCGGCTACAGTTCATGGGGTCACAGAGTCGGACACGACAGAAGCGACTAAGCACGCACGCGTGCATTCTCCTCCTTTACAACCTGGCAGTGTTTGTCCTTTTGTTCTTGATGCCTAATGAAAATTAGTGATTCAGGAAATCACCAAGGAGTCCTTAGGCAGCAGTATCCTCTCATCCTCACAGGGAAGGATGGTGGGGGCAAGAAGGAGGTGCGTGGACTTGGTCTCCTTAGAGGCTTTGTTGTGTGTTCACTGATGCTGCAAATACTTATAAGCACATATTGGGTACCAGTGTCTGGGTAAGGGTCTGAGAAGATTGTGAGAAATGAGAAGGTAAGGCTGGATACCCGTTCCCGTCCCTATTTGCTTGCTGGTGAGGTCCTGCCACAGAGGGATAGATTTTTCAGGACTGACTTCTGTACACGTAGCTCTGACTGGTTGCTCAGACCTTCCCCTGATGAACCCTCATCCCCCCAGAGCAGCCTTCCTGACGTTTGTTTCTTTCACACTTGAGCTTGCTTTCCCTTTTTGCACTTAACTCCTTGAGCCCCGAGGGGGGCGCCTTCTCCAGAGGCCAGCCCTGAAGCCGAAATCCTCTTCCTACTCACCCCTGCCCTGAGCTCTGTTCTGGCTTATTCTCACCCCCTTGCCCTAGACTCAAAGGAACCGGGTACTTTTAAAGGACAAGCATTGCATTTAAGGCTGAGTGCTGATAATACAATTAGGCTAAAGCTTCTGGAATAGCTCCACTGCCTTCTTCTACAGTACACTGACTTCCTTTGCAGAGAACACTGAATGATAACTAAAAGCCAGCTTCCCTGGAGAAAGGGTGGATTAACCAGGAGAAGAGCGCATTTCCACTTCTTTTTTTAGAATGTTGAAGGAAACAGGTTTGGATGTTACCGTCCACTTCTGCCTCCTCTACCTTACTTTCTATTTCTTCTGCGAAGCCTGAGTCTCTCAATCCTCCGAGCAGTAGGAAGGCACACCTGGGAGCTCACCAATGTGCCATACAATCCCGTGAACTCGCTGCCTGTGTGCAGGACACGTTCACGCAGTGTGGATTCTGAGCTCGGCCACTGTATGTGCGAGAGCCTTAGCAGGATGCTAGCAATCTGGGTTTTAGATCCAGTGGAGTGGCTCAGATTCTGATCATTCCTTGGGGTTGCATCTCCTTGTATTTTGAATGATTGATTTTGGATATTTAACCTGAAGACTTGGCATTTCAGAATGTTCGTTCTCTGCATAGCTTAACTTATCTACATCCTTGTTGACCTTTAGTGAGTAAAGAATGGTCTTGGCTTCACCATGGGACACATTCTGTATTACAGAGTTGCTTTTTTTGCTGAGATTCAGGGTTGAACGACACCTGCCCTGCTTTAAGCAGTTGGGAGCAGCGATCTTCACTTCCTTTGACTCACACATTCCTCAGCAGTTGAGGGAGGGAGAAGATGCTGGGGTTTTAAAAAAACACAAGTTGGGAATTCCCTGGTGGCGCAGAGGTTAGGACGGGGCTTTTTCACTTCTGGGGCCTAGGTTTGATCCCTGGTCAGGGAAGTAAGATCCCTGCAAGCCATGTGGTATGGCCAAAACCACCACCTGCCCCCCCAAAAAAGACAAAAAAATACAAGCTGATATGCTCCTTTCATCAGATCCTCATCTTGAGCAAACACCCAATGTTTACTTCGCTGTGTGTGTTTATATATTTCTTTTTCTCTCTCTGTCTGGGTGTAGAGAGGCAGTGGGTAGCACGGTCCATCAAACATTTTTGTCTTGGAACCACAGGGGGCTTTGTGATTTCTCATGAAAATCTTATGTTAAGAATACAGTTGAGCCTAGGAAGGCAGTACATTGACTGGTACCCATCTGTGGTCTTTAGCGTATCATAGCGATGAGAGCTAACAGTTATGAAGCACTTACTGGATGCTTTCTCTCACTTGAAATTCACAAGACTCCTAATTGATTTGCAGTTTTCATCTCTATTGACAGGTCACTGTGTAGGGAATGCAGAGGAGGGGTTTGATTTCGGGCCAGACTTGGATCAAAGCTCTGTAATCCCCACTCCATATTGACTGGGCTGTTGAAATGATTCTCCCATTTAAAAATTTCCTGGTAAAAACATTTCTTTTTAGGATGGATCAGAGGCCCAAATGCAGGCTATGTTAATCTCCAGTGCCCAAATTACCTCTACCTCAGCAAGCTGCCTGCAAAGCCCGAGATCCATAGGGGCCTCTTGGAAAGTTCCAGAAAAAATGTGATTCTCTTGTTTCAAAGGTCCCACTGCTCTGGCGGCTGTTGAATGAGGACACTTTTGAGCGAATCACAGTTCCCTTGAACATTTCCCCCTTTTGATCCATTATGATTTTTTTTAAGACAAATATTTGCTAAGTGCCGACTGTACATAAGGTTATTTATTTCTTCTCAGACAGTGAGGGAATGGTGAAGTAAAAATAATTATAGTTGAAGAAATGGAGGCAAGGATATTCTCTATTTTGCTTGCAGAGACCCAAAACACCATAAGCAAAGTCAATGGGTGGGTGGTGCTGAAGCATAGCTAGAGGATGGGGAGGGGCCCAGTCTTAGGAGGGGCCATTTAGATCATCAGACCAAACTGAACATCTTATTTTACAGATCAGGAAGCAGAATGCAGCCTCGAGATGAGATGGCTTGTCCAGCATCACACAGAAGATAGGACCCAGAGTGTGTTCATGCGTGTTAAGTCACTTCAGTCGTGTCCAGCTCTTTGTGACCCCATGGACTGTAGCCCAACAGGCTCCTCTGTCCGTGGAATTCTCCAGGCAAGAACACTGGAGTAGGCTGCTGTGTCCTCCTCCAGGGGCTCCTCCTGACCCCGGGATCAAACCCATGTTGCTTATGTCTCTTGCATTGGCAGGCGTGTTCTTTACCACTTTCACCACCTGGGAAGCCCAAGAGATCCCAGAATGGGGCTTCTCTATGCTGTACATCAGAGTTTCGACCTCAGCGCTATGGATGTTCTGAGTGGAATAATTATTTGTTTTGGAGGGCTGTCCTGTACATTGAAGGATGTGTAGCAACATCCCTGGCTTCTACTCACTAGATGTCAGCAGCATGCCTCTCGCCACTTTGGGGTAACCAGAAACGTCGTCAGTCATTGCTAAGTATTCTCTGGGGGGTAAAATCAGCTCTAGCTGAGAGCCCTTTCAGATCCATTGAACAGCATGAACCTGGTGCTGAGTTTTCTCCTGGCAGTTTGGGAGGGAAACTGGCCTTGGGTCCAAGGGGAGAAAGTCTTTCCTCCCAGTTCTACCATCCCAGTACCTTGGGGAGAGCTCTCTGGGGCCCCTGATCTGAGCCAAGAGAGGACAGCTCTCAGAGAGGCGGGGAAAGGGGTCAGAGGGCACACAGCAGGCAGCCAGGCCTTCTGAGAGTTGTATGTATCACTCCCTCATTTCATAAATGTTCAGAGGGTCAGCAGTGCCCATAGAACCAAGGGTGGTTTCTCCTCCACATGCCATAGGGAGCCCCCTACAGTATTCAGGCTGTGCACGCTGAGCCCAAAAGCAGTAACATCAGAGGGCTCCTCTTGTGTGCTCTTTGTTAATTACACGAGGTGTGTATTAATATGAAGTTGTGTTCTGGAAAGTTGGGTCTGGTCTCGGCCCTGACTCTTACCTGACATGGGACCCAAAGCAATGTGCTTTGAGGATTTTTGTCCTCATGTTCATAAAATGAAGATATCAGACTAAACATGTGATGAGAAAACTTCCTACTGTCCCCATTGGCCTCCCCACACCCCCAACCTTGAGACTCAAACAGCTAATAAAGCTGTTTATGGGTCATATTTATTTTAATGAGCAATGAGAGTAGCTTTTTTTGAGTTCTATGGAGGAATAGGGATATTCTTAAAACTCAGTTTAACCTGTTCATTTCACAAGAAAGATGTTGCTAAAAAGGACATTTTTAGGTTCCTGAAATATTAGCATTCAATATCTGGGCCTTTTAGGAGCAGCAAGAGGGAGGCAAGTTTCTAACTATTAATCTTAAAATTGCACTTTGAACCATAAGGCAAAATGAGTCAGGCCGCAGGGTGGGCTGGGTGTGGACTCAGCAGTCTCTTGTGCATAGTCGTTCAGTTGTGTCCAACTCCTTTTGACCCCATGGACTGTAACCCGCTAGGCTCCTCTGTCCACGGGGATTCTCCAGGCAAGAATACTGGAGTGGGTTGCCATGCCCTTCTCCAGGGGATTTTCCCAATCCAGGGACAAACCTGGGTCTCCCACATTGCAGGCGGATTCTTTACCATATGACCCACCAGGGAAGCCCCAATAGTCTCTTGAAGTGAAGTGAAAGTCTCCCAGTCTGACTCTGAGTCTGACAGTCCATGGAATTCTCCAGGCCAGAATACTGAAGTGGGTAGCCTTTCCCTTCTCCAGGGGATCTTCTCAACTCAGGGATCAAAGCCAGGTCTCCCACATTGTGCATTGCGGGTGGATTCTTTACCAGGTGAGCCACAAAGGAAGCCCAAGAATACTGGAGTGGGTAGCCTGTGCCTTCTCTAGCGGATCTTCCCGACTCAGGAACTGAGCCAGGGTCTCCTGCATTGCAGGTGGACTCTACTCACTGAGCTATGAGGGAAGTGCAACAGTTTCTTCAGTGAAGTTGCTCAGTCGTGTCCGACTCTTTGCAATCCCACGGACTGTAGCCTACCAGGCTCCTCCATCCATGGAATTTTCCAGACAAGAGTACTGGAGTGGGTTGCCATTTCCTTCCCCAGGGGATCTTCCCGACCCAGGGATCTAACCCAGGTATCCCGCATTGCTAGCAGACGCTTTACCGTCTGAGCCACCAGGGAAGGTAACAGTCTCTTAGGTCTGATATATAATATATGGTTTTGTGTGCGAGGAGAGCGCCCCCTAGTGTAAATCTTGAAGTTCCACCGAGACTGAATATTGTTCAGAGAGGGCTTTCCGGGTGGCTCAGTGGTAAAGAATCTGCCTGCCAATGCAGGAGATATAGGAGACGCGGGTTCGATCCCTGGGTTGGGCGGGCCCCCTGGAGAAGGAAATAGCAACCCACTCCAGTATTCTTGCCTGGGAAATTCCATGTTCAGAGGAGCCTGGAGGGCTACAGTCCATGGGATGGCCAAGAGTCAGACACGACTGTGCAACTGAGCACGCATGCTCTTGCAGAAAAGGATGGAGGGGTTTGGGGACAAGATCAAAGTTGGTTTATTAAGAGAATAACCAGAGAAGTATGTTTTTGGGAAGCCTTTTGGATTGGTTTTGCAGTCATAGGACTTGGGTTTTGCTGTCAGACTTGGCTTCAAATCACTACTTCTAAGACTGTACGCACTTGGATGAGTTACTTCCACCCCATTTTCTTTTTGTAAAACCGAGATGATTAATACCCACCTCTCAGAGTTTTTTTTTGGAGTAAACAAAGGAAGTGGGGGTTGAGAGAGTGATTGAAGATGAAGTTGGAAAGATCAGGCTTGATCATGAAGAGTTTTTGTACTGTGCCAAAGAGTTTGAACTTGACTCAAAGAACAAGAGAGCCAGCGGAAGCTTGTGAGCAAGAGAGACAGGGTAGCACTTATGAGTTGGAAATGTCAGGTTGGTTTATTTCTCTTCTTCAGTTCTTGTCTCATGGCAACAGAAATTTGGAACGATGGACCAAAAGGTGTAGGACAACAGGCAAGTTACAGCTCAGTTCAACTCAAGCAGATAGATCTTTTATTAGTCCAGCACTCCCAGAGGAGTCCTCTTTATCCTTCCTATTGATTCCTCTTGGCTTCCCTCTTTTACACTTCCAGCTCTTCCTTTTGATTATGCCCAGTACAAAGTAGGGCTTGCACCCACCAGCAATCAATGAAAGGAAATGCAAAGGGGCGTATACCCAAGGCCAATTGACAATTATAAGTTATATAACAGCAAGTTGTCTTGTTTGTATCTTCCCATAATTCATCTGTTATAATTAGATGTAGAATATTCGTGAGTCCTAAATGGGCCCCTAACTGCCTAACTGGCTAAGGTTACTTGGAGAAGCCCCTGTGGTCAGTTTGCATTCCCTGTGTGCCTAGGGCACATGTGCAGGACTTGGAAAGTCTCTGTGGTTATTTTGTAGCATATTTGGGAGCTCTCCTGTGGGATGGAGTTTAGAGATCTGCACGCATCCCTTTCAGCCAGGCCTTCCCTCATTGCTCCTGTGTAACTTCCTACCTAACAGAAAGATAACTGGCGGCAGTGTAGACAAGGGGGCTTGAGACTTTGGTGGTTTTGATGGAGCTGGAATATATGGGAAAGAGATTTTGGAAGTAACACTGACTTGCAGTTGATGCAATATTATGGTGGGTCTTGAGATGGGAGGGGACAGGGTGCAGTCGGAAATGGCAGCAAGCATATGTGGAGCTTTTGTTAAAATGCTTTCCCATAAGCCTTCTTACCTAATTCTCACAATAATTTTATGAGGAGATATTATAATTATCCTTCTCATTTTGTATGTAAGGAGTCTGATAGTTAGGGAGATTAAGTCAAAGGGTATACAGTTAGCAAGCGGCCAAATCAGAACGTTTCACCCAGGTCTTTGGTTCTGATTCTGTCTCTATCTCTCAGATCACACTGCATGTCAAGGTTTAGCGTGAAGTCACTGCAGAGAGAGAGGCAGTCTGGGTCCAGGGTTGGATGTGTGCTGGGACCCCAGGCTGTACAGTCTCCCTAGTTGCTAGGAGTCTCTGATGATCAGAGTCCCCAGGTTGCTAGGCGACCTGGGTTGCTAAGAGTCTCAGTTTATTATAGGCCTTGGGTTGTCAGAAGCCTTGGGTTATTCAGGCTTTCAGTTTATGAAAAGCTTCACGGTTCTCAGAGACATCAGTTATGAGGGGCCCCGGGCGTCTAGGGCTCTTGGCTCTTAACATCACCAGGTTGTGAGCCCACCCTGCTTGCTAGGAGTCTCAGGATGTCAGAGGGCCCGGGTGTGTGGAGGCCTTCAGCTGTTGAAATGCTGGTTTACTGGAAACCTCAGTTTTCAGCATCTCCGACTTGTGAGCTTACTAAAGATGTGGGCTCCGATTTTTAGGTCCATGACTTCCCAAAGTCATGGGTCAACATGCAGCTTCCTCCCACCCATTCCTCCTCTTTCTCTTATCAGAGTCTCTGGAGCTTTCTCTTTTTCTCAGATGCTTTATCACAGACAGCCTCCTTCTGCTCCTGCAGCTGTGCTGACCTGATTTCTTCTACTCCCAGTTCTTCCCACTTAGGCACCAATTCCAAAACCTTTGAGTAGAAATTTGGTACGGTCCCTAAATAAAGCAGATATCGAAGCGCATTTGGGCTGTGTTTACGTTCACATCATTCACCCTCTAGTCAGTCAGCTTTAAATAATCTTAAATTAGACTTTGTGGAAAAGTCCAGGGTTGACTGCCCCTCATTTCCAATCATTTATTTTATTAGATGAGTCAAAACAGGAAAACTTGCCTGTGCATATTTTTGTAAAAACATTTTATTATCAAATAGATATTCTCAGAAAGTTGCAAGGATGGTAGAGAGAGATCCCGGGGACTCTTCATCCAGTTTCCCCCAGTGGTTACATCTTACATATCCAAATGATTCAATGCTAGTATAGCAATTCTCTGCTTATGCAGAGATCTCGTGACTTCCATGAGGGCTAACACAGTGCAAACTCGGATGGGGAAAAGGCCTCTGATTGGTTAAAATAAGCTCCTGCTTTCCCTTTGCAATATCCTTACAGAACACAATAGGTAATTGGCCTTTTGTATCCATGGGCTTCCACCTGCAGTTGGTTAAATATGAAGATGCAAAACCCGTGGATATAGAAGGCCGACTGTACTAGGCCATTCACTATAGGGACTTGAGCATCCTTGGATTCTGGCATCCTGGGTGGGGGTGGGGAGGTGGTTCTGGAACCTAAACCCTACAGATACGGAGGGACCCCTTTTGAGCATCAATCAGGACATTGCCATTGTGACAATGTGTGTATGCAGTTCTGTGTCATTTTATAACACGTGCATTTGTGTAGCTACCACCTGAATCAAGATACAGAACTCGTCCCAGCACCAAAAATCTCCCTTGTTTTCTCCCTTTAGAGTTGAATGTTTTTCTGTCCCTCCCCAGCCAGTGTGGTTTTAAAAAAATATTTCTTTTTATGTATTTATTTGGCTGCGCTGGGTCTTATTTGCAGCATGTGGGATCTAGTTCCCTGACCAGGAATTGAACCTGGGCCCCCTAGAGTGCAGGGTCTTAACCACTGGACCACCAGGGGAGTCCACCAACCAGTGTGTTTCAAAATATGTAATCCTAAACCCTTACTCACTGCCCCTGGGCATCTCACCCATTAATAGGTCAAAGGAATGCAGGGATAAATATAATGTCCTTTGTGCTCTGAAAGAGCTCACAGACAGGGCTACAAGTCATGTTCATCATAAATTAGAGTGCAACATGGGAGTCCTATGACTGAAAGAAACTTAAGGGACTGCAGCAAGAAAAGAGACTGGAGGGTTCAGAAGGTGGAGAGTGCTGGAATTGACAGTTTCTGTGGAAGTTGCAATGCTGGACTGATTTTGAAGGATGGAATGGAGTTATTAGGTGCCCAGTGAGGAGAGATGCTGGAAGATCAGTTTGGGGAAGACTGGGTGGCTCAGCACTGTGGAAACCTGGAGCAGGGTTTTGCATGGAGAGGGGTGTTGGGAGGAGGGGCTGGAGAAGTGGGGGAGAAGACAGCGCGCGGAGGACCATCCAGCTACTGAGCTAGTCCTGCAAGAGGCAGAGAAATCCATCAAAAGATCTACAAATGGGGGCTGCTGTATTCAGTTTTATCACTTTGATGTAGAGGGACCAGTTAGGGAATGATTGCAGTCCCAGATAAGGTAGCACCAATCGGAGTGGTGGGAACAGACAGGGAGGGATCGTTTTTAACCTCTGAAGGACATCGAGATGGGCAGAGGGGAGTATGACAGGGATGAGCAAGCACTTTTCCCAAAGGGATGTTTTCCCTTTCTCTTTGCTTTATATATATATATATCTTACTTATTTGGCTGCAGTGGGTCTAGCTGCGGCAAGTGGGATCTAGATCCATCATGAGGGATGGAACTTGGGCCCCCTGCATTGGGAGCATGGAGTCTTAGCTCCTGGACCAGCAGGGAAGTCCTGGTTTTCCTTTCTCTTCAGTCTGTGTCGGTTTCCTTGAGAGTAAATCCCTAGGATATAAGTGCAGGAAGATGAATGCTAGTAGAGTAATTCCCTGCTTATCCAGAGATCTTGTGATTTCCACGAGGGCCCACACAACACAGACTTGGATGGGGAAAAGGCCTCTGATGGATTAAAACAAGCTCCCACTTTCCCTTTGCAATATCCTTCAGGCCCTTCTACTCAGAGCCTTTTCCGACAGTTCAAGTGCAGTTCTCTAAAGGGTGTTTAGTTGGTTTCGTCTCCCCCTGCGCAGATAACAAAAACTGAAAACTACTTTTATTGGGTGTCTGCTTGGTGCCAGATTCTGTGTAGAATGCTTTGTCTGTTATCTCATTAATCCTCTCAATGATCCGCTGCGTGGCAGTTCTTTTTCACTTTACATGTGAGGATATATTGAGGTTCAGCAAGGCTAACAAACCCGCCAAGGTCTCAAGCTAGAGAATTCTGTGACATGAGGACCAAGTGTCTGGGTTCCCGCTGGCCCAGCAGCCCGGGCCTGGCTGCCGTCAGTCAGCCGCTCTGGGCTGAGGAAGCCACTCGTCACCGGAGGGGAGGGAAGCCTGTCAGCCAGTAGGGGCACCACCGCGAGGAAGGGAATCATGTGGGTTGATGGACCTGACAACTGTTAAATGATCTACCAGCTTCACAGGAGGAGTGTATCAGTCAGGGTTCTCCAGAGAACAGAACACACAGGATGTGTATATATAAACACACATATGTGTGTTCATTCACTCAGTCACACCCCACTCTTTGCGACCCCACGGACTGTAGCCCATCAGGCTCCTCTGTCCACGGGATTCTCCAGGCAAGAATACTGGAGTGGGGTGCCATTTCCTACTCCAGGGGATCTTCCTGACTCAGGGATCAAACCCAAGTCTCTTGCGTTTCCTGCATTGGCAGACAGATTCTTTACCACTGAGCCTCCTGAGAAGCCCAGTAAATACACATACAGGGAACTATAAAAAGTTTGGTTACACCAGTTGTTATATATATGTGTGTGTGTGTATGTGTGTGTATATATATATATATATATATATATATTTAGGGTAAGGCTTATGCAGTAATGGATGTGGGCAAGTTCCAAGGTCTGTAGGGTGAGTTGGTAAGCTGGAGACCCAAGAGAATCAATGGGTGTCATTCCGGTCCAAAGGCTGGCAGACTTAAAACCCAAGAAGAGATGTTTCAGTTCTATTCCATAGGCAGGAAAAAAGCCAATGTCTCAGTTTGAATTACAGTTTGGCAGGAGGAATTCGCTCTTATTTGGGGGAGGATTCACCTTTTTGGTCTGTTCTGGCCTTCTACTGATTGGCTGAGGCTCACCTACATTAGGTAGGGCAATCTGCTTTACTCAATCACTGATTTAAATGTTAATTTCATCTAAGACACAATATAGTGAATATATGGAGAAGGGTAATGGTAACCCACTCCAGTATTCTTGCCTGGAGAATTCAGTGGACAGAGGAGCCTGGCCAGCTACAGTCCATGGAGTTGCAAAGAGTCAGACATGACTGAGTAACTCACATACACACACACATACACACACACACAGTGAATATAGACAGAATATTATAATCATTAAACTTGCTGAGAGACTAGACCTTAATTATTCCAGCTATTAATAAGAAATAATGATGTAATGTGACCGAGGTTCTAATTATGGCTATGATGATAATCATATCACAATATAGAAATGAATCAAATTAACACATTGTGCACTTTAAACTTACACAACCTGGTATGTCAAATATAGTCCAGTTTTAAAAAATGTTAATCTCATCCAGAAACACCCTCACAGAAACACCCAGCATAGTGTTTGACCAAATAACTGGGTACCCTATAGCCCAGTCAAATTGCCACATAAAATGAACCATCACAAGGAGGAAGACAGATTAATAACGGAGACACAAAACTTAAAGAATATAATGGGGAGAGACTATGTAGTGTAGGGTTAATGACTTTATATGCCTCCCAACTCCTGATAACAATGTCTTGAAATTACAGCCATGCATTGATCAGTGATGAAAATAAGAGGAACACAACTTGTTGAGAAGAGGTTAGCTCTGTTTTCAATGTTCTGAGTTTGGAGTGAATTGAGTGAGCAGGTCTGTCTCTAGGGGCTCCAGGGTCTCCCTACTTGTAGGCAGAGGAGGATCCATTTCTTCATTGTCCAAAGGAACTTTTGTACACTCTTTTGAGACCAGCCTCCTGATGGAGTTCTCTGAGCTGAGCTTCTTCTGAATCAACCATCCAGATGATTTGCAATCATTTCTTCATTTCTTTCCATAGTATTTTTGATCTTGCTCTCAACAATGGAAAAATAGACAATTGAGACACAATGGGCATCTCCTAGTTTGCTGGGAGTGATGGAGAAAGAAGATACCAATGTAGGGACTTTCCTGATGGTCCAGTGGCTAAGACTCTGTTCTCCCTATGCAGGGGACCCAGGTTCGATCCCTGGTTGGGGAACTAGATCCCACATGGTGGAACTGAGAGTTTGTATGCCACAATGAAGAGCAAAGATCCTGCATGCCACAAATAAGACCTGGCACAGCTAAATAAATATAATAAAAAGAAGATACTGATGTAATGTGATAGATGCTGAGATGGCACATTAGCATTGCTGGGTGTGCCAGGATGTAGGGGACTCCCGACTCAGCAAGGAGTCCAGGGGAGGAAGTCAAGCTCCAGCGATGCTTTAAGGAGGACCAGCAGCTAGCAAATTGGCTGGAATAGAACGGGTGTGTTTGATACAGAGAATAACATATGTAATATCATACAAGACAAGGTTGCACAATATCGGCACACATTTAGGGAGCTAAAGTTTGACTAGAAAAGTGGTTCCCACCACTGGTAGCACTTCAGAATCTCCTGGAAGAGTTAAAAAATAGTAATGCCTGGGTCTTACCCCTAGAGATTTGGTTGCGGTTGGCCTAGGATGGGGTCCAGCTGTTCGTATTTTTTTAAATGCAGCTAAGACTGAGAACCGATAAAGGACAGAAATGATATGGACCTAACAGAAGCAGAAGATATTAAGAAGAACTATACAAAAAAGATCTTCATGACCAAGATAATCATGATGGTGTGATCACTCACCTAGAGCCAGACATCCTGGAATGTGAAGTCAAGTCGGCCTTAGAAAGCATCACTACAAACAAAGTTAGTGGAGGTGATGGAATTCCAGTTGAGCTATTTCAAATTCTGAAAGATGATGCTGTGAAAGTGCTGCACTCAATATGCCAGCAAATTTGGAAAACTCAGCAGTGGCCACAGGACTGGAAAAGGTCAGTGTTCATTCCAATCCCAAAGAAAGACAATGCAANATTTTCAAAAGCAGAGACATTACTTTGCCGACTAAGGTCCGTCTAGTCAAGGCTATGGTTTTTCCTGTGGTCATGTATGGATGTGAGAGTTGGACTGTGAAGAAGGCTGAGCACCGAAGAATTGATGCTTTTGAACTGTGGTGTTGGAGAAGACTCTTGAGAGTCCCTTGGACTGCAAGGAGATCCGGGCAGTCCGTTCTGAAGGAGATCAGCCCTGGGATGTCTTTGGAAGGAATGATGCTAAAGCTGAAACTCCAGTACTTTGGCCACCTCGTGTGAAGAGTAGACTCCTTGGAAAAGACTGTGATGCTGGGAGGGATTGGGGGCAGGAGGAGAAGGGGACGACAGAGGATGGGATGGCTGGATAGCATCACTGACTCGACGGACATGAGTCTGAGTGAACTCCGGGAGATGGTGATGGACAGGGAGGCCTGGCGTGCTGCGATTCATGGGGTCGCAAAGAGTCGGACACGACTGAGCGACTGAACTGAACTGAACTGAGGCCTGAGAACCAAGAAAGTAAGCGATGCTTTTGTTGTTGTTGTTTAGTTGCTAAGTCCCGTCTGATTCTTTTGTGACCCTGTGGACCGTAGCCCATCAGGCTCCTCTCTCCATGGGATTTTCCAGGTAAGAATACTGGCGTGTGTTGCCATTTCCTTTTCCAGGGGATCCTCCTAATCCAGGGGTGGAGCCCACATCTAATGCATTGACAGGTGGATCTTTACCACTGAACCACCTGGGACATCCAAAAGATGCTTTGCTGCTACTGCTAAGTCGCTTCAGTCGTGTCCGACTCTGTGCGACCCCACAGATGGCAGCCCACCGGGCTCTGCCATCCCTGGGATTCTCCAGGCAAGAACACTGGAGTGGGTTGCCATTTCCTTCTCCAATGCATGAAAGTGGAAAGTGAAAGTGAAGTCGCTCAGTCATGTCTGACTCAGCGACCCCATGGACTGCAGCCCACCAGGCTCCTCCGTCCATGGGAGTTTCCAGGCAAGAGTACTGGAGTGGGGTGCCATTGCCTTCTCCCCAAAAGATGCTTTAGGAGAACTTAAACCTGAAGGGAACCAGTGGGGGAATCTCTGCTGGGATGTGGTCAAGAATCTGAGCTTGCTTTGGGGAAACTGGAAAGACTTGTGCTGAGCTCAGCAGAGAAATAAAGACCCATCAATAGTCAACTAGGGCCTTGTCTGCCCTCATAACCTTTTTTTTTTGAGCTGCTGTTTCTTCTTCTCCATTTAAAAATAAAAGTCAAGTGGGAAATAGCAAAGCATACAGTAAAATAAAAATAAGCTGAAAGATGACTCAATAAAAAGAAGTGACAAAATAATAAAAGCAGCCTGATACAGTAAAAAAAAAAGAAAAACAACCCAAAACTCAACCAAACAGAATCACCACCCAGGGCCAGACAATAAAAGAAATAGCTAAGATGTACTGATCCAAGTGGTGAGCGTGACAGTGAAGGAGGATTATTCCCATTTTACAGAGGAGAAAAATGATGCTTGGGGAGATTAAGTATCATGGTTCCAGGGGGTGGGGTAGGGTAATGACTCCATGTTATAGATGAGGAAATGGAGGTTAACTGGACAAGAATAAATAGCTAGTCAGGGGCAGACCAAGACGCTGAGGTGAGGTTTTCTAGCTCAAGTCCAGAGAACTTTCCCTTGGACAAAGGCCCAAGCCTTGGTGGTATATTGGCATCATCAGGGAAGCTTTTAAGAAATACTGAGGCCAAAGAGACATTTCTTCAAAGAAGACATACAGATGGTCAACAGGCATATGAAAAAATGTTCCACATCTCTAACCATCAGAGAAATGCAAATCAAAACCAGGATCACACCTGTCAGGATGATTATTATACAAAAAGCGAAAGATAAATTTTGGCAAACATATGGAGAAATTGGAACCCTTGTGTATTGTTGGTAGGAATGCAAAATGGTGAAGCTGCTATGGAAAACAGTATCCTCAAAACACTAAAAATACAACTACCGTATGATCCGGCCACGCCACTTCCGGATATTTATCCAAAAGAATTGAAATCAGGATCTCAAAGAGAGTTAGCGCTCCTATGCTCATTGCAGCATTATTCACAAGTGCCACGGTGTGGAAACAAGCAAAATGTCCATCAGATGAATAGATATTTAAAATGAGGTATATGTATCCAATGGTATAACTATTCAGCCTTAAAAAGGAAGGCAATCCTGTAGCATGTGACCACGTGGATGAACCTTGAGGACTTTATGCTCAGTGACACAAGCTGGCCACAGAAAGACCAATACTATATGACCCCACTTATAGGAGGTATCTAAAAGAGTCAAGTTCATAGAATCAAAGAGTGGCACTGTGGTTGCCAGGGGCTGGGAGAGAAGGGAATGGGGAGTCACTAACCTATGGCCATAAAGTTTTAGTTAAATGAGATGAAGAAGTTCTGAAGTTCTATACAACGCTGTGCCTACGATCAACAACACTGTACTAGACATTTAAAATTTTGGTGAGGGTAGACCTCATGTTAAGTGTTTCTACCACAATAAAATTAGAAAATAAAAAAGGAGATCCTGACGCAACCACAGGTCAGCCCCTCGATTCTAATCGGGTCCCTCTGTGGCTGCGGGGCGGGGGAGGCACACAGGACGGACAGGAGCAGCTTGGCATGGTTTGGCTGTGCTCTGCTCTTAGCAGTAACTGATCCTGTGTCTCGCGCACCTTTAGAGATATTTCCTGTCTTAATTCCCCCCTGGAGAATTAAGGAAACAGAGAGGTTAAGTCCCTTTTACGGGGACACCCAGCTAGTAGTCACTGGCGCCTGTATTCATTTTCAGATCAGCCTGACTGCCAAGTCCATGCCCTTAAGGCTTTGAAGCAGGGGCTCCTGTGGGGCATGGATGCGGTTGTCACATGCCCTTCCATTTCATTTCTCTGTCCCGCAAGCTTTAGAGTCGGCAGCATCACCTTTGTCCTGGGCTTGTCCACTGTCATCATGCAGATGGAGAAGGGGGCGGAGAAGAACGGGAGAATAGCGGAAGAGTGGAATGGCGAGGTCAGCTGCCTGGGGAGACCGTGGGCACCTGCCAGCGTCAGCATTGCTGGGTAACCCCCAGAAGGGCCTGTTGGGAGGAGAGAAGCCATCCTTCAAAGTGTCGTGTGTGGGGGCAGAAGTGGGCAAGAAGGGGTGAGCTTAGATACTCTGAACAGGTCTCTGGGCCCTGAAACTGAGGGGTTCGAGGTGGGGGTGCTATCAAAGCCCGGTGGGTGAAGATGATTCTAGAAGATGAGCTCACAGAACTGGGGAGTTCCAGAAGGCCCCACGTCAGTTTCCCATCATTCCCTTCCAGCCGGGTGCCGGGGGCCCCATCAGTATCATGGGGCGAGTCCTGGGCTGAAGCCGGGGTCCGGCCACCGCTGTTACTGCCGCCGCCACTGCTGCGCCAGCTCTGGTGAGGACGACACGGTCAGTGAGCCGCCTTCCCCCTCCTCCTGCAGCCGTTAACCAGGGCCCTGGGCTGGTCTGACGAAGGTGGTGGTCAGAGATGGTGAGGGGATACTGGGCTGGTGAGGATGGGGGCGCTGAGTTGAGAGAGAGAGAGGGGGGAGACCACGCTGGCAGGTCTCTGGTCTTTGAATCACCAGACCTGACTCCTTCCACCGCTAGGCCTGCTGGGGAAGGCTCAGGAAGAAGTTACTTTGAAATAACTCTTGCTACCGAAAAAGCAAAAACAGTCTCTGTATAACAGTCAGCTTAGTTTCTTCTTCTATAAGCTGGGGATAGTAATCCTCCCCGCCCCTCGAATTGTTGTGAGGATTAGATGAGATTAAGTCAGAAAACAGCCAGACAGGGGCCAGCATAGTGTGGGTCACACTTTAAGAACTCAGAAGGGCGTCTGCCTCCCTCTCACCCCCGACACTTTGATGAAAGGGCTCATGCGCTGAGCACATGACTTCAGTATACTTCAGTCTTGAGAAGGGCCCATTTGATCAGCCACTCCAGGCCGGCAACTCTGCTTGACTCTCAGGATAAGAAGAGAAATAAGAGCGCCATTGTTCTCTGGAAGCTCACCTGGTAGTGGGGGAAGGCTGATGTCTTTTACAGTCTAGTGTGCAGACACACGGCGCTTTGGGAGTCTTGCGGGGGACCGGGGGCTTCCTGGGGACATCTCACTGGGGAACTCACTTCCGATGTGACCTTTGAAATATGAGTAAGAGTGATGGATGTAAAGGAAAGGGGTTCTCATTCAGATGGCAGGTTCATCATGAGCAAATGACACGGCATTATTGCCTTCGTTTAGTCGTTAAGTCGTGTCTGACTCTTTGGCGAGCCCATGGACTGCAGCCCACCAGGCTCCTCTGTCCATGGGATTTCCCAGGCAAGAATATTGGAGTGAGTTGCCATTTCTTTCTCCAGGGGATCTTCCTGACCCAGGGAAGCTACATCTCCTGCTTGGCAGGCAGGTTCTTTAACACTGAGCCACCTGGGAAGCCCCTGACATGGCATTACTGGAGCTTAAAGTGTCGTGGGGAGTGGTCTGCAAGCCTGGGCCACCAGCGTCCTTGTGGACCACACTTGGGATCAGTGATGAAGGACACCATCTAAGGATGTCCCTTGGCCAGGTTTTTTGTTTAAAACCTTCAGTCTGGTGAACGTGTGTAGAATAGTTTGGGAGAAGAGTCAGGACTAGCTGCAAGGAGACCATCAGCACACCAGGAGGGTGGTCTGAACTAAGGGAAAGATGTTGCTCCTGAAGGGAAGGTGGCCTCACCAGCACTTCGGGATTGATGGGCTGCGGATGAGTGAAAGATGTCGTGATGGCGAGGAGGAGTGAAGAATGACATTTATATCGCTAGTTTGGATAACCATAGGTTTAAACCATAAAACATGATGAGCTTAAAGCCAAGAATGTTTTAAACCAAGAAGAGAAGACATAGAAAAGAGCTCTAACCATGGGTTCTACTTTGGATGTGCTCAGCAGGAGGTGCCTGTGTTACCTGCGTGGAGACAGGAGGCAGTTAGCTGTGAGGTTGGCCGCTCTGGGGAAGATGTAATAGGAGACATCATCCCACAGGGGGCAGTAGGTCCAGGCATGCTCAGGTATCCTGCAGCCTGCCAAGGTTTCCTTTGTTTTGCCTTTGCCGGTCCACGGGGTCGCAAAGAGTCGGACACGACTGAGCGACTTCACCTTCACCTTGCCGGGCCTCCTGTGGGCTTCCCTGGTGGTGCAGAGGTTAAAGCGTCTGCCTGCAATGTGGGAGACCTGGGTTCAACCCCTGGGTCGGGAAGATACCCTGGAGAAGGCAATGGCAACCCACTCCAGTATTCTTGCCTGGAGAATCCCATGGACAGAGGAGCTTGGTGGGCTACAGTCCATGGGTCGCAAAGAGTCAGACGACTGAGTGACTTCACTTTCACTTTCACTTTCTGTGGCATGTGGGATCTTAGTTCCTGGACCAGGAAACAACCTGTGCCCCTGTAGTGGAAGTACAGAGTTGCAACCACTGGACCACTAGGGAATTCACAAGAGTGTTTCCTGAAGTGGGAGCGAGGACAGTCGAAGACAGAAATGCCTAGGAAGCGTATCAGCCTTTAAGACCTGGGCGGAAGTGTGTTGCACAAGGGGAGTCCTCGGGAAGCATCATGGTAGCAGAGAGAGGGAGAGGTAAGAGTTTGAACCAGGTGGAGTGGGCAGCCGAATGCAAGGCTGCTGAGAGCTCCTGCGAGACAAGAGCCCACGAGGGTCCACTGCACCGCTGGGCAGTGTCAGGCGAGAGGTCGCAATGGTGATGCCAAGTGTCACTGGGCAGAAAAACAAATAGGAGGAGAGAAAATCGTAGGTTTTCGTGTAGATGTTTAAATGAGAAGAGAGGGAGAGGGGCAGGTCAGTAGACAAGGAGTCCAGGGAAGGTATTTTAGGAGCTGAAGACCTAAGCACGTCCGTGCCTGCAGGGGAAGGAGGAGCCGATGGAGAGGAGATGCTGGTGATGCTGAGAGAGGAGGAGTGGCTGGTGGAACAAGGCTGAGAGATGGGGAAGGATGAAACGCAGAACTTGGAGGAAAGATGGGTCCAGATCAGCGGAGAGGCACCTTCTCTGTGAGGACGGCTGAGGCTGTGGATGCCTTTGGGGATGGGGTGGGGCGAAGGCAGAAGGAAGGAGGACATCTCACAGGGGATGTTTTTCTCAGTGAGGCAGGAGGTGAGGTGGGACAGGGAAGGGAGGGGAACTTGAGGACGGTAACAAAGGTCCTAAGTACCTTTTGAGCAAAACGGGAGAGAGAAAGCTGACCAAGACGAGCATCGGTACCTGTGCCAGCAACACTTTGTAACAGAAAGAACAACCAGCTGGGCTCTAGTGCAAAGAGCCCCGTTCTCTCTGTGCCTTTCTTTTCTCATTCATTCTTTCAACCATCGGATGAGGCAGGAGTTATTAATTTCCTAATTTTATAGAGGAAGGAAATGAAGCTAGAAAAGTGTTCACATCAGAGACGTAAAGCAAAGAGGTGGGCTTCCCGCTGAGACAAGCCTTGCTGCAAAGCACACCCTTGTCTCGTCACCCTTGGGCTTGGGGCCGCCCGTTTGCAGGGACACCCACTCCTGTGGCTGGGTCTCATTTCTGGAGTTTATGAAGGTGGAGGGCCAGTTGGTGGGGGGTGCGGAGGTCATGAGAGACAGGTATGTCAGAGGTGGTCAGGGAGATGTAGAACGGGACTAGAAGGCTGTGGACGTTGGGGGGATGTGGAATGATGACGGGATGCAGGGATGATGAGGCTGTGGGAGCCGGTCGCTGAGACAGAGTGGAGGTCAAGATCGTAACCTGGTGCAAATGCCATTTGTGATATTGGGGGCTGACCTGCAGAGCCACTGATGAGAGGCGTGAAGGGCAAACCGAATGGGGTGAGACGAGCTTCGAGGGAGGTGGGGCTTTAGCAAGGAGATGGTTTAGAAGGGGTGGTGGGCATGGAGGAGAGTTTTCAGTACTGCCTGGCCTGGGAGAAGGTCTGTGTGTGGGAGAGAGCAGCCTCCACTTGAGAGGCTGCAGGCTGGCAGTGCTCTAGGGGAAACCCTGTCTTCAGTTCAGGCCAGGAGGGGGAGGCTCGCTGAAGAAAGCTTCATAGCCGTGGGGCTGCAGGATCGATATGCACTGATGCTGCTGCTCAGCCATTCCCTCTGGGAACATCTCTCTGTGTGTGTCTTCAGTTGCTCCATTGTGTCTCTTTGTGGCCCCTTGGACTGTGGTCCACTAGATTCCTCTGCCCATGGAATTTTCCCAGTAAGAGTACTGGAGTGGGTTGCCATTTCCTCCTCCAGGAGAGCTTCCTGATCCGGGGATAGGACCTGAGTCTCTTGTGTCTCCTACATTGGCAGGCCGATTCTTTACCACCAGCGCCACCTGGGAACATCTGCTTATGGCCAAATCCCGGTGGGGCTTTGGAGTCACGTAAACTTTGGTATCAGTCCAAACTCTGTCCCGTTTGGGAGTTCCCTGGCAGTCCAGTGATTAGGACTCTGAGTTTTCACTGCGGTGGTTCTGACTTCCATCCCTGGTCGGGGAACTAAGATCTGCAAACCTTGTCCCTTCTGAGTTGTGAAATCTTGGGCTTTAGGACTCAGTGATACCTGGCATGTAATTTTTTTTTGGCTGTGACACATGGCATGTAGGATCTTAGTTTCCCGACCAGGGATCAAACTTGCTCCCTCTGTGCTGCAGAGTCTTAACCACTGGACTGCCAGGGAAGTCCCAGGCCTGACATGTAGTATGGAGCTTGGAATATGTTTGTCTTCTCCCTGGTTTCCCTCCTCTTCTCTCAGCTTCTGGGACAGGAGGGTACGAAGCAGGATTGGAATGACCCAGCAATCCCACTCCTGGCTATATACCCTGATAAAACTATAATTTAAAAAGACACATGTACCCTGATGTTCACTGCAGCACTGTTTACAATAGCTATAACATGGAAGCAATCTAGATGTCCATCGACAGATGAACGGATAAAGAAGCTGTGGTACATACATACAATGGAATATTGCTCAGCCATAAAAAGCAATGAAATTGGGTCATTTGTAGTGATGTGGATGGACCTAGAGTCTGTCATATGGAGTGCAGTAAGTCAGAAAGAGAAAAACAAGCATCGTATATTAAGGCATATATATGGGATTTATTATAGAAAAATGGAACTGATGAACCTATTTGCAGGGCAGGAATAGACACGCAGACAGAGAGAACAGACTTTGGACACAGCAAGGGAAGGAGGGGGTGGGATGAATTGAGAGAGTGACACTGGAACATATACATTAACATGTGTATTAAATAAAATAGACAGCTAGTGGGAACCTGCTATGTAGCACGTGGTGCTGTGGGATGACCTAGAGGGATGGGATGGGGAGTGACGTGGGGGGAAGGTTCAAGAGGGAGGAGACATATGTATATTTATGACTGATTCATGTTGTTGTCTGGCAGAAGCCAGGCTTCCCAGGTGGTGCTAGTGGTAAAGAACCCACCTACCTGCCACTGCAGGAGACATAAGAGATGCAGGTTCGATCCCTGGGTCAGGAAGATCCCCTGGAGAAGGAAATGGCAACCCACTCCAGTATTCTTGCCTGGAGAATCCCCGTGGACAGAGGAGCCTGGTGGGCTACAGTCCATTAGGGCTGCATGGACACGACTAAAGCGACTTAGCTGCAGGCACACATGGCAGAGGCCAACACAATATTAAAACAATTATCCTCCAATTAAAAATAAAGGGAAAAAAAGCATAACCGAAGGGGAAAGAGGCTGACCTTGGGGAACCCTCTTGGACTCTTGGGGGGGGGGTGGCAGCTCCACCAGGGCGGCAAGGCGGCAAGCTGGCCGCCCCCTTGTGTGGGAGCCCCCCTCCCCACTTTCCCGCCCACTCAGGCTCTGTTTCCCTTCTTCTTCCAGGGGTAGCCTTCTGTGAGCAGCCTGCCATCTCAAAGCCTAGCTCTGAGCCAGTGTGGTGGGGGCTCTGTGCCCCCCCGCCCGCATGGAAGCCGGGAGCTGGGCTCCCAGAAGGTGGCCCCGCCCGCCCGGGATTGTGCTGCTGGCCTTGGCGTCTGTCCTCAGCTGCCTGCTCTCCTCCGGCCAGGCCAGGGTCTACAGTCGCTGCGAGCTGGCCAGGGTGCTTCAGGATTTCGGCCTGGAGGGATACCGGGGCTACAGCCTGGCTGACTGTAAGGACCCTGATCTCTCCCTCCTGCTCCCCCTCCCTCCTCCTCACTCAAAGGCTGTGGCCTTGGGAGCCTCTGTTCTCCTTTTTCAAAACAGGATCCTGTGCGCTGATAGGTGGAGAACACCCAGGACTGGGGTAAATACCCAGCAGGCAGGCGATAGGTGGTGTTGTTGTGGAGTTGCCCAGTCGTGTCTGACTCTTTGCAACCCCAATGGACTGCAGCACGCCAGGCTTCCCTGTCCCTCACCATCTCCCGGAATCTGCCCAAGTTCATGTCCACTGAGTCAGTATTGCATAGGAACCTGGAAGGGTAGGCGACAGGTGGCCAAGCAGAATTGCTGCCTTACGTCCTTTCCTGCTGGAAAGTTGGGTGCCACAAAGAAAGAAGGGTTTCCTATCTTTAATGGAATCACGGCCACTAGGATCAGACACTGCCAGTGAAGTTGGGGGCACGCTGAGCAAAGCTAAGTAAGACCAAACTTTTCAAGTTGGTGAAAGTTTCAAGACGCTAACAAGTACAACCACCCCTAGACTCATTTCTTCTCTAGTTCCAGCCCTTTCTCTCAATCCCACCTGTGCCTTCCCAGTCGTGTCTCTAAAGAGTGAGCTCTTGTTCATTCATTCCACAAGCATGTCTTGGGTCCTGCTATACGCGGATGATGAGACCCAGGGAGCATGGCAGGAAGGAAGTTGGGAGACCCGCGGACTCCTGTTTGGTAGCTGTGAATAACCTTGAGTAAGTCACTTTGCCCCTCTGAGCTTCAATGGATTCCTTTGTCAAGGAGGTGAGAGGGCGTCAGCCCTGATCTACTGGAAACACGAGTTGAGGCTTGGAGGAGCTGATGCACAGGGTCTACCCCGTGAGCTCTCTGGTCTGGGTTGGCCTTTGTCATCCCACCCGCAGGCCTGTGTCTCCACCCTATGCAGGGATCTGTCTTGCTTACTTCGCAAGCGGCTTCAACACAGGTGCCGTGGACCACGAAGCCGACGGAAGTACCAACAGCGGCATCTTCCAGATCAACAGCCGAAAGTGGTGCAAAAATCTCAACCCCAATGTCCCAAACTTGTGCCAGATGTACTGCTCCGGTAGGCGGGGCCTGGGCCCGGGGCTGGCTGGGGCCTCCTCTCTGGCCTTATTTGCTCCTCTTGCTTTTTTGTCTGAGTGGGAACCCCTGCTGCCTGCCAGGTCTACCAAGGATCGTGGGGTGGGGCAGGTGATGAGAGTGGCCCTCCCTGAATCTGATTTAGGATCCCAGGTGGGACACTGTCTGGAGAGCTGTGGGAAGGGGTGGGGGATGGCTTCTGATGGGGGAAGTCTTGGAGTAAGACCTGTGCTTCCAGAGGGCTTGAGAGACAGGGATGGAGTTAGGATGGAGGAGGGTGTGTGTGTGTGATTGAGAATGACAGACAGACAGACTCTGAATGTCCAACTCCACCTCCTGCTCCTTCATCGTGTTTCTCTGCCTCCCACCCCAGACTTATTGAATCCCAACCTCAAGGATACTGTTATCTGTGCCATGAAGATAACTCAAGACCCCCAGGGTCTGGGCAGCTGGTAAGTAATGTGGGTTGGAGCCCCCTGCTCCAGCTAGGACCACAGCAGGGAGCTAACCTGGGTTGGGAAGATCTCCTGGAGAAGGGAAAGGCTACCCACTCCAGTATTCTGGCCTGAAGAATGCCATGGACTGTATAGTCCACGGGGGTTGCAAAGAGTCAGACATGACTGAGTGACTTTCACTTTCACATTACTTTCACAACTTATACCAGGCATCATTTCATGGCCTCACATTCTAATCTGCTCACCACCACCAAAATATTTGCAGACAGTACACTGAGTTTTAGGGAGAATAAACAAGTCACTGGAGGTCACAGAGTCAAGCCTGACTCTTCCAAGATCTGCCTATGTTGGACCAGAGTCTAGTAACTTTGTTTTTTAACTGTGGCATCTTTGTCTAGTACAACAGATCAAAAAAATTCCCTGCTTGAAGCATGAGTGAGTTCTCTGGAGACCCACCCTGTTAGTCATCCTTTGCTCACCTCCTTTCCACAAGATGGCCTTTGGGAGCCATCGTCAGGGTCAAGAGAGTTGGATGATCATCCAATGGGGCATCAAACTAGATCTTTGGAGCTCCTGGCGCAGCAGCCCTATAGCTTCCCAGCCTCTTCTGATGGGAGTTTCACTCTGCAGAGCCTCCTACCTCCCTTTATTCCCATATCTAGATGGGAGACCAGCAGGGGACAGAATGTGGGGCAGGTAAAATTCCCCCAGGTGGTTGGAGCACAAGAACCCATGGTGGATGCGATAGTGACAAAGCTGGTGAGGTCATCGGGAAGGCATCAACTAGCGCAAGAGTAGAAGGAAGGGGGGTGGGCTGGAGGCAGGGGGGACTAGTGGGGAAGCCTTGGCAGGAGTCCAGTGAGAGATGGAAGGTGTGGACGTGCACAGTTGTATGGGTGATGGACAGGAGAGGGGTGGGGGGTGAGGGGCTGCAGAGGAGGAACAGGGACAGGTGATATGTGGCCAGTGAGGGAGAGGAGGAGGTGAAAAGGACTGCGGACATAGAGAAAGCCTAAGGTGGGCCTTGAGGTTGACCACAGCTTTGGAGACATGTTGATTTGCACCTCGGGAACTGAATCTGGAGTGAGGCAGGCTCAGCAGGAGAGGGTGCACATCTGTAAAATCAGGAGGGGTGAATGCAGGCTCAGGCAGGAATCCGAGGACTTGGAGGTACCACCCTGGGATGGGAGAAACAGATTCCGTAGGGCTAAGTCAAAGAACAGCTCTCTTGTATGCTGGGAGTAAGTCTCTGAGAGGTGGCCACAGAGGGTAGTGGTTGCAGAAGAAAGGGGCTGTCTATTCCCTCCACACGCGCACCTGAGAGCTTATCTGTGCCAGGCTCTGTGCTGGGTGCTAGGCTTCAGAGGTGGTGGAGACCCAGTTCTTGGCCCTTAAGGATCTCAATCTAATGGAAGAGATGAACAAGCCAGTCAACCCCTCTCACTTAATAGATCTATTGAGGTCCTTTAAGGGCACTCCTTGCCATTGGGCTCTTTGACATTGACATCCTAGAGGACACTAGTTATCCAAACTTGGAACCCCTGGGAATTTAGGACCCCCAGGACCCCAGGATCTTGCTTATCATCCTCAAGATGCTTGTGTGACTCTGAAACCAGGTAATGATCCTAAAAGAGCCGATAAACTATAGTTACCGTCAATGGAGAGATCCACGTTGGTAGCCAGGGAGAGTAAGATCCACATTGGTAGCCGGGGAGAATGGCGTGTGGGTGCATTTCTGTCGTTTACAAGCTGTGGTCCATGGGCAAACAATTTCCACCCTAGTTTCAGTTTTTCATTTGGAATATAGGGAACACAGTATTGGCTCAATTCAACTTACAGGGCTGCTGGGAGGATGGCAGATAAATGGGTGATGGGCGTGACAGTGCTGTGTAAACCGTAAAGGGCCGCACGCCTGTACAGTGGCACTGTCTGCAGAAGCAGCGTGGTGTAGGAAGAGAGAATTGGATTGAGGCTCTGGACCTCAGGACCCCAGGCCTTTGCCACTGACTCCTGGGTGAACTCGAGCAAATTATGTCTGTATCTCCATCAATAAAATATCGAGGCTAGACAGATAACTTGTTATGGGTCATTCTCTTCCTTAAAAAAAAAAAAAAACTTTTTTTTCCTAGGGGCTTCTTAACGAGTTAACATGCTGACTTGTCTCTTCCCCTTGCCTAGCCCCTTTCCTCACCTCATTTCTGGTTTAAAGCCCACACCTCCTTCCCGTTCTTCTCTGAGCAAATACTGAAGACTGCAGCTGACTTGCTCTCTCCTCTTCCCCATCTTCCATCCTCAGGGAGGCATGGAGGCATCACTGCCAGGGCAAAGACCTCAGTGACTGGGTGGATGGCTGTGAGCTGTAGGACTCTCTCTGGATGGACAGGCAGAGAGAATGGATGGCAGCTTGGGAGATGTTGCCTGGTTCCTGACCCAGGCCTGGGAAGACAAACCAACTAATAAAGTATAGTTTAATACAAGTGTTGTTGTGCAGTTGCTAAGTCATGTCTGACTCTGTGACCCCATGGACTGCAGCACGCCAGACTTCCCTTTTCTTCACTATCTCCCTGAGTTTGCTCAAACTCATGTCCGTTGAGTCGATGATGCCATTCAACCATGTCATCCTCCGTCAATCTAAGTGTGGTTCTCAGCTATCACTGTGTTTCCAGGTGGTATGTTGGAGCCAGAAGCATCTCAGGAGTTCCTCACTTGTCCCCATGGGCTGGGGTTCAGTTGGTCTTCAAAAAACCTTCAGTGGAGGTTTGCCTCCATTCCTGGAGGCCTGACGGGGGGTATGCGTCATTGCCTTTGTTGCCCACCCCTGGCAGAGTTTCCCGAGTGAACCTCGTGAGTATATGAATGAGGCATCCTGAATGAATGGTAGACACTCAGCTCAGTTTGTAGAATCAGTGAATGAATGAGCCCTGATGCCTTCTTTCCATATAGCCACAATTCACTCAACGGTATTGGTAGGCGCTAGCTTTCCGGCTCCAGGCACACCTCTAGAGGGAACCATGGCCCCTCCTGAGCCCTCATGAGGGGCTCTCTACCTCTCACAGGGGCCACTCAGGCTGCTTCTCATCCAAGTCTGGCTCACCTCCCTTGCAGCAGGGAGTTTGGCATAGTTTAGGAAGAGATGGTTCAGTGGGGTTTTCTCCTTTATCCTGGCTGCCTGGCCTTGGAAAGGTCACTCCACCTCTCTCCGGCAAGTTCTTCATGGGTAAGAGGAGCTAATAAAGGCCATCTTACAATAATTTATCAGTGACATAGCACAGTGAGACGCCTGGTACAGGATGGGGCACAGAGTGGGGGAAGGGGGCTCCAGAAACACTGACCTCATGTCTGGTTTCCCTGAGGTCTGGGGGTGCCAAGCCCCGCCTGCCTTGTGGGCACATGTCCTGCTTGTCCTGGTGACCAGGGCTTCCTTGGGAAGTCTGCACAGTGCCCTCATCAATGTTTGCTGAGGAGGAGGAAGAGGGGAGGAGAAGGTGCTGGAAGAAGGAGCAGAAGGGGACAGACTGGATAAAGCGGCAGAAATTTCTATGGGAAATGGGGGAGAATTAAGTAAAGTTCTCTCATTTTTAAAAAAGATTGTTTTGATGTGGACCGTTTTTAAAGTCTTTATTGAATGTGTTACAGTATTGCTTCTGTTTTACTTTTTGGCCACAAGGAATGTGGAATCTTAGCTCCTCCACCAGGGATCAAACTTGCACCCCTTGTATTGAAAGGTGAAGTCTTAACCCCTGGACCACCAGGCAAGTCCTGTTTGTCATTTTTTAAAGTTCACTAATAAAGACCTACCGTATAGCACAGGGTACTCTATTCAATACTCTGTGAAGACCTATATGGGAAAAGAATCTTTAAAAAAAAGCAGATATATGTATATGTATACCTGATTCACTTTGCTGTACACCTGAAACAACACACTGTAAATCAACTATATTCCAATTTATAAAAATGAAATAAGGGGAAAAAAGTACAGGTCACCTCATTATTGCACTAGTGTGGTTCCAGGAAACTCATTGGACTTTTGTCCAAGGTAATGCAGCTGGTGGAGTTAGGATTCCAACGGGGCTGTTGAACTCAAAGGTTGTGCTTTGTCCTCAGCATGTCCCAGCCTCCATAGTTGGACCAGCTCTTGGACGGGATCCCCGGGATGGGAAGGCACGGTGGACGGAGTGCAGCAGAGAGACAGCCCGGTTCTTTCCAGCAGGCACCCACGCTTCTCCAGACATTCCACGTTCTCCTCTACCTCCAAGCCTTTGTTCAGGGATCTCCTCTGCAAACCTGCCTCCCTGGAAATGTCCACCCATCTTTCGAGGCTTCAGCCAGAACCTGCTCCTCCTCAGGAGACAGTCCCGGTGCCTCTTCTCTAATGGGTGCGCATACCTGGTACATCTCTGCTATACGTCTCTCTGCTCAGGTTCTTGTGTGCGTGGCTGTTGCCCATCTCTGCCTGCCTCCACTCTGAGCCCCATCCTCTTGACATATGAACCCCCCCAGGGGCTAGCACTGGGGATCTCTGCAAGGAGATCAAACCAGTCAATCCTAAAGGAAGTCAACCCTGAATATTCTTTGGAAGCACTGATGCTGAAGCTGAAGCTCCAATACTTTGGCCATCTGGTGAGAAGAGTTGACTCATTGGAGAAGACCCTGATGCTGGGAAAGATTGAAAGCAGGAGAAGGGGACAACAGAAGATGAGATGGTTGGATGACATTATTGACTCAATGAATATGAATTTGAGCAAACTCTGGGAGTCCATGGGGTTGCAAAGAGTTGGACACAACTAAGCGATTGAAGAACAACGAAGTGCCTAGCACAGTGCCTGGCTATGTAGTGAGCACAGAGAAAATGCTCAAGGAGCGAGGAAGTCTGGACAGAGGCCCCCACCTGGTGCTTTGAAGTTTTCCAGCTGTTTCTTCTCCCTCTTCCCTGTAAAGCAGGTGGAGCTGAGGATTCTTTGGTGGCCTCCAGTATCTTCCTCTTGGGCTTATTTTAACTTGGATGGAATTCCTTTTGAAACGAAGCCACAACGTCTGAATTACACTGAAGACAAATGGCCCACGGTGGTGCTCAGTTAGTCAAATTAGCTACTGCAGAAGCATGGCGTCGTGAAGAGCAGATTTAAGGAGGCAAGGCGTCCAAATTCCTCATCCCAAGGCATCACTCACAGCCATTAGCACCGGGTGGTTTTATTCTTTTTTTTTTTTTAAACAAAAAGCACTATTACAGTCTCGCTTAGGAACATATGAGATGTCAACAAGGGTGCCTGTCTAGGGACTCGACGGCAGCCAGAGAACATGCCCACGCATTTCCTGAATGCAGTGGATGCAATGGTCACATTCCTGAAGGATCAGGTCACGGGGATGTTTGCAAAGTGATGCTGCAGTTGCTTCCTACGTATGCAGGTCTCCTAGGCCCTTGTGATCTCCACATGTACAGGATAATCTGATGAAATCCCATTTCCAAGGTTCTCTGTTCATCCTCTTTTTCTGCTCGTTCATTCGTTTTGCCTTCTGTGAAAACTTGCTAGTACCCAAGCTGCAGCAGGTGCCAAAGATTTAAAAAATGGCAGGAGGAAAAAAACTTGAAATTGACCAAATCCCATCTATCTTTTTACCCTTCTTCCTGTAAATTGAAAAAGGACAGAATATCCTTTATGGGGAGAAAGCTGCTCTTGTGATACCCTGGCGTTCTTTTGGAGGAGAGTTTAACACTTTCTAGACCAGGGGTGTGTCCCTAAAGGATCTTGCTCCTTGGGGTCCATAACCCTTCTAAAATTGTACACAAAATTTTGTGTACATCTATTGGACCATGTGCGTTTTTTCTCTTGGGGAGAGAGTTCATAGCTTTCACCTTTTAAAAAATATAAACAAGGCTAAAATCAGTGTTTTACAAGAAGAAAAAGAAGAAAAGATACAAAATATGCACCTTAGCTCATTTAATTCTCATACTCAGCCTGGAACCTAGGGACTATCATCTCTGTCATATAGATGGGAAACAGAGGCTCTGAGAAGTAAATGGAACATTTGCTTGGATATCTGACATCTGTTCTCAATTTAGAGTCAGAGACTATTAGAGTTGGGATGTACCAGAGACTTTTTGTCCATTTCCCACCCCTCTTTTTCTTTTAATTTTAAAAATTTTACTTTTTTGGCTGCACTGCGTGGCATGGCATGAGGACTCTGAGTTCCTGACCAGGGACTGGACCTGCACCCCCTGAGGTGGAAGCGTGGGGTCTTAACCACTGGACCACCAGGGAAGTCCTTCTCATCTTTCATAGAGGGGGGAAACTGAGGCAGAGAAGTGAAATAAATTGTCCACATTTATATGGTACCAGTTAATAGCAAAAATAGGTCAGAAATTCAGCCTTTGACTCTGTCCAAAGCTTTTGCCAACTATTGCTTTGTTCTTGCAAAGCCAGTGAGTGTAGGTTTCACAGAAGGTTAAATTGAATTAGTAAGAGACCACCCCCTTCTATTCATTCTCAGGCTAGGCCTATTCCCACCGGCCTGTTTCATGGTCTCCAGGCAACTTGCGGCCTCAAACACACTGAGCCTATCAGTCTTAGGAATACGCAGATTCACGTGCAAAATGATTCCACGCGCTAGGAATCCCAAATGGGTAGGGACAAAGCCATTAGATAAGGACATCAGCCCTGGGCTTGGGAAATCCAGTCCCAGACGCTTGGAGAGCTGAGGAAGAACCTTAAAGGATTTCAACCATGATGCAGAGTGGTACCTCAGTGTGGTGTCCTGGCCCTGCATTCGTACACGTCCAACAGCCTGTCGGTGGTCATTTTGGACATTTCCCCCCTTTTCTTCTTCACTTGACTCCCCTGGACCTTCGTGCAGTCCCACAGCTGTGCCTCCTCCAGTATTCCACCCCCAGGGGCTTCCCATATGCTGCTCTAGCGTTCTGCTGCTGCAAAAATTCAGATCCATCTTTCAGAATTGTTTTCTTGTCAGTATCCCCACTCAGATGATAAATTCCCTGAGGGCAAGTGCCCGGCGCTTAATAGACAATCAGTGAATGGAGACCCCGTGTTCTTCATGTGTTCCCGCTTCACTGGTTGCCTGCTCCCCTCCCAGTTGTGCCAGGAAGCTCTCTCTGTGCAGTGTGGGGTCTGCCCCGGCTGTGGCTGGATTAGGGCTGGCGGCACCCCCTCCCCACCCCCGGAGGAGTCCATTTCTTGCCTCTCTGTAACAGGGGAGCTCATTCATTGGTGCTTTCTGGAGGCGCTTGTCTCTGCTCCAAGTTTAGTTCTCAAAATTGAACTGAATCTCTGAGCTTGTGGAGGAGGAGGTCCCAGATTCCTCCTTGCATTCCAGGCTCAGGCTGGCTGAGCTGAGCTTCACCCAAGGGAATCATTAAAAGATCACACTTGGGCTTCCCTGATGGCTCAGGTGGTAAAGAATCCACCTGCGATGCAGGAGACCCAGATTGATCCCTGGGTGGGGACGAATCCCTGGAGAAGGAAATGGCAACCCACATCAGTATTCATTCTTGTCTGGAGAATCCCATGCACAGAGGAGCCTGGTGAGCTCCAGTCTGCTGCTGCTAAGTTGCTTCAGTCATGTCCGACTCTGCACGACCCCATAGATGGCAGCCCACCAGGCTCCCGTCCCTGGGACTCTCCAGGTAAGAACACTGGAGTGGGTTGCCATTTCCTTCTCCAATGCCTGAAAGTGAAAAGTGAAAGTGAAGTAAGTCACTCAGTCATGTCCGACTCTTGGCGACCCCATGGACTGCAGCCTACCAGGCTCCTCCGTCCATGGGATTTTCCAGGCAAGAGTACTGGAGTGGGGTGCCATTGCCTTCTCCAGTTTCTGAGATTATATGCCATTATTTGATTGGTTGATCAACCAGTCAATTGGTTGGTCTGACCCTTTGAGGTCACTGATAATTCATCCTTGTGGTTTGACCTTATGATTGCACCAAGCTCCCAGCCACTGTGTCACCATTTGGGCGACTCTTGAAAATGTGACGCTGGGACCTCCCTGGCAGTCCCGTGGTTAAGACTCCACCTTCCCGTGCAGGGGGTGTGTGTTTGGTTCCTGGTCCCACATGCCATGGAGTGTGGCCAAAAACTGAAAAAAAGAAAATGTGACACTTTCCAAGTCTCCTGTGTCTACCAGACCTCTTCAGGTCATCCCTAAAGAAATGATCACACACACGGCTACTTGTTTGAAATAATGATAATAAAAAATACCACTACTCCCAGGAATTTAGGCTTATGACTGTATCTTTGCTCAACAGCCAGTTAATTATTATAATCGGTAGCTGGCTATTGATTTACTCTCTCAGATTTCCGGCCTTTTCTTTAAATAAGTTAAGTTTACAGACCTGCTCCCAGATGAACAAGGCCAGAATTCTTAAATCAGAAGGGACGGATACATATCCGAAGCCTGGAGCAATCCAAGCCTGTTAGAATATTCTTCACTCCATCCCAGATTGATCTGAAAAAATTTAAAAAGGAAGCCAGAAATCCAATGAAGTAGTTCAAATTGCAATTTAAGTTATAGATTTTTAAAAAATGTATGAAACTATTAAAGTGGAACGAGGCAGAAGCATCCGACAGACTCCCAACTCACTGAATAGACACTTAATGTGGTTTCCATCCCCGATGGGAGCAGTCTGAAGACACTCTGTTCTTCTACATTCTATAGTCTAGGCACCAGAAGGACTATTTCCAGTCTGATGTAGTGAGGAGTGAACTTCTCTTTGGAGAGGGATTCCACACTTCAGGTGGCTAAAGTATTGGAGCTTCAGCGTCAGCATCAGTCCTTCCAATTCAGGGGTGATTCCTTAAGGACTGACTGGTTTGATCTCCTTGCAGTCCAAGGGACTCTCAAGAGTCTTCTCCAACACCACAGTTCAAAAGCATCAATTCTTTAGCACTCAGCTTTCCTTATAGTCCAATTCTCAGATCCATACATGACCACTGGAAGATCCATAGCTTTGACTAGATGGACCTTTGTTGGCAAAGTAATGTCTCTGCTTTTTAGTATGCTGTCTAGGTTGGTCATAGGTTTTCTTCCAAGGAGCAAAGGTGTTTTAGTTTCATGGCTGCAGTCACCATCTGCAGTGCTTTTGGAGCCCAAGAAAATGAAGTCTGTCGCTGTTTCCACTGTTTCCCCTTCTATTTGCCATGAAGTGATGGGACCAGATGCCATGACCTTTGTTTTTTGAATGTTGAGTTTTAAGCCAGCTTTTCCACTCTCTTTCACTTTCACCAAGAGGCTCTTTAGTTCCTTTTCACTTTTTGCCATAAGGGTGATGTCATCTGCATATCTGAGGTTATTGATATTTGTCCCAGAAATCTTGATTCTAGCTTGTGCTTCATCCAGCCCAGCATTTCAAATGATGTACTCTGCATGTAAGTTAAATAAGCAGGGTGACAATATATAGCCTTGACATACTCCTTTCCCAATTCTGAAATAGTCCATTTTTTCATGTCCGGTTTGAAAGTGTAAGTGAAAATCCCTCAGTTATGTCCGATTCTTGGTGACCCCATGGACTATAGTCCATGGAATTCTCCAAGCCAGAATACTGGAGTGGGTAGCCATTCCCTTCTCCAGGGGATCTTCTCAACCCAGGGATCAAACCTGGGTCTCTGACATTGCAGGCAGATTCTCTACCAATTGAGCCATCAGGGACGATGTGACCAGTTAATAACCTTGAGATGGGAGGATTAATATGAAATATTGGCTGGGTCTAATACAAAGAGTCTTTTAAAAATGGAAGAGGCATACACTACCACGTGTAAAATGTGGGAAGTTGCTGTGAAGTACAAGAAGCTCAGTTTAGTGTTCTGTGATGACCTAGAGGGGTGGGTTGGGGATGGGTGGGAGGAAGGCTAAGGAGGGAAGGGATATATGTATACAAATAGCTGATTCACTTCAT
Source organism: Cephalophus harveyi (assembly GCA_006410635.1). Lineage (NCBI taxonomy): Eukaryota > Metazoa > Chordata > Mammalia > Artiodactyla > Bovidae > Cephalophus > Cephalophus harveyi. Next base: position 327,938 of record SJYT01001687.1, read on the forward strand.
TGTGCAGCAGAAACTAACACATTATAAAGAAGCAATTATACTCTTAAAAAAAAAAAAAAAACCTAGTTACCTAAATACAAAACAAAACAGAAGAGGCAGGCAGGAGAGGATCTGAGTTAGAGGAAGACGAGACTAGTAGATCATTGCTGCGATGTTAAGACTCAACCCATCATTGCTGTCTTTGAAGGAGGAGGAAGAGGCCACAAGCCAAAGAATGTGGGCAGACACTAGAAGCTGGAAAAGGTGAGGAAATAGCTTCTCCTCTAGAGCTTCTGAAAGGAAGATAGCCCTGCTGACACCTAGATGCTAGCCCAGCGACAGCCACGTCCGATTTCTGGCTCCTGAACTATAAGACATTTGCATTGTTTTAAAGTCACTAGGTTTATCATTTTGTTACGGCAGAGATAGAAAACTAAAAGGTCCCTTCCAGTGGCTGCATCCTCTGTTTCTGGAAAGGAAACCCCAGCATGGCCAACGCCAGCTGAGAGGATGCGCGGAAGGACGCGACAGACCCAGCTACCCCTGGAGCCCCTGAGTGCCAGATGCCGTCCTGCTTGTGCGTCAGTGTGGCTGGTGTGCCTTGTCCCACCGGCAGGGGGAGTAATGCTGTCCTAGCATCTCGAGTCTGAAGGGGCCTCTGGAGAGCACCTGTGAAGACACAGGTAAGGTATTATTTGCAGCCTCAGGTGGAGGGAATGGAGCCCAGAGAGGTGCATGATCTCATCCATCACTTCCTTGTATTAGGAGGGAAAGAGAGGGATTGGATAGCAAAGCAGGGACCAGACCCCTGGTCCAGCCAGCGCTTTCTGTGCACTTGTGCGTGAGAGGGAGGTATGAACCATCTTAGGTCTTCCTTCATGACTTTGGGGGTGACTTTGAGTTGGGAGTGGCTGGGGGCGGGGAGTGAAAGATTAGACTACAGGAGCTGCCCCTGTGGAATTAGCCGGACGCTGTGAGGGCAAGCATTCTGCTGGAGCAGAAAGCTCGCTCTTGCCACAGAGGGGCTTGAAAGGGCACGTTCTCTCCCCACCAGCGGCATCTTCCCACCTCCTTTCCCACATGGACATCCCCTCAGGAGGATGCAAGAGTCATGGGGAGCGAGGCAGAAGCAGGTCTGTTGGATGGGGCAGAGGGGGTGGCTTGCAGAGTGGGATGGGAAAGGCAGGAGGGTGGGAGGAAGGCCAGGCTGGGGCAGGTGTCCAGACCAAATTCACTGACCTGGTCAGAAGGAGCCAGGGAAAGGGATGTGAGGGCCTCCTCTAAGGTTTGCCGGTCTGGGCAGTGAGTTCCGCCTCTCTGTCTTTGTGGCATGTACCTGTGGTCCAGGGCAGTGTCATTACAACTGTGGGCATGGTGAAGCCTTTACAGTGTTGCAATCAACAGTGTTTAAAGACGCAGGATAGATAGAATAGAATAGGAGTGCACGTTTTGTAAAGGTAAGTGTTTCATAAATTTTATCTCTCCATCTATTTGTCATCTATCTATTATCATCTGTGTCTATATCTGTCATCTATTCTGTCGGTTTTGACTTGGCAGGTCTGGCCCTTTCCTAACATCTTGGGGAGAAAGAGTGTAGGGAAAAGGCAGAGACGACTCGGCCATGTCCACAAGACCAGCTTTTAATATGACCGTGATTGGAAGCACGAATAAATAAACGCCAGAGAAAATGGAAAAACCAAACCAACGCTCGGAACATCAAAACCCAGATTCAGAAAACGAAAGGAAACATATCTCCGACAAACAAACAAACAAACAAAAAGTCCCCCCCCCTCGCGAAGAGACAGAATCAGACTGTACAAGCCGAGTCACAGGGAGAGCCGACGGCGGGGGCCCGGCGGCTGTGTCCCCCGGCCGCCGCACCTCCGTCTCGGGCCCCTGGGAGGGGAGGAGGGCGGCCCCGGGCACCCTGTGGGCCGGCCTGGGGAGGCGGAGGGCGGGCTGGGTGCTCAGGTTAAGAACCTTCACAAACGACAGGAGGACCGGACCAGCGTCCAGGGCTCCGCGGGTTCCCTCTGGAGTGTGCAGGTGTGATTCCTGCGCGGCCTCGTGGTGGTGCACCTCGGCGCTGGAACCGGTCCCCCTGCAGGGCTGCTGGAAACCGCACGGCGAGGGTCGCGGACGGAGAAAGACGCGGACGCGGGGCCGTGAGGGTCGGAGCATGCAGTGCTTTGTACGTCTGGCAGTGAGATGTGACGGCGGGTCGGTTCTCAGACAGTTTCAGGGAGGGACTCACTTCTCCTAAGAGGGTCGGACGCGCGGCGGCGGCGGGGCCTGAGGACGCGTCGTGCCAGACGTGGCCGGAGCGAGGTTTCAGCAGAGTTTGCTATGTGTGCATAGGGGGCTCTTGCTTCTTTCCGTCGGTGGGCAGGGGCCACCCCACCTGCGCCTGCGGTCCCCTGCCCTGGTCCCGGGCCAGGTCTGTTTGGGGGTGGGGGGTGGTAGTGCCGGGTCGACCGAGGGCCGTCAGCAAGCAATCTCCTCCAAGGTCCCCAGGGCCGTCTGCAGGGGCACGTTCACAGTGTGGCTGATGGTTTCGGAGTGGTTTGGCATCGTGTCACAGGTGCTCTGGCGGGGAAGAGGAAAGTGCCTGTTGATCATTCAGCAAAAATGTGTCCCAGGGCCCCTGCCGCCCAGCCCAGAACCGTGCAGCCCACAGTGGGCTCTCTCGGGCACTGCTGCTTCCCCCCCAAACCCCTCCGGTGCTGGGTTGCCATCTTCTGGCATGAAGCTGGGGCGGGGCGGGGGGCTCACTGCCTTGAGAATCCTCCCCACTGTCCACCTAGGCGCTCCCCGACAGCTGCCGAGTGCAGAGGAAGCTTCCTGGTGATGGGGTTTAACAGCTATCTCTAAGGGCTTCCCACGTGGCTCAGTGGTAAAGAATCTGCCTGCCAATGCAGGGGACATAAGAGACACAGGTTTGATCCCTGGGTGGGGAAGATCCCCTTGGAGGAGGAAATGGCAAGCCACTCCAGTATTCTCGCTTGGAGAATCCCATGGAACCTGGAGGGCTACACGTGGGGTCTCAAAGAGTCCGACACAACTGAAGTGACTTAGCACATCTATAAGGAGCAAAGCAGCACAAGGGAGGTAGCTGTATTCCCTGCGTTGTACAATATATCCCATATTTATATCCTGTGGACCTCTCCAGAGGTCCCCTGCTGTGTCACTGGAAGCTACATCTGAGTGGTGTGTAGCCTTGGAGCGAGGATGACCCATCCTGCCCTCCTCCTTGGACCTCTGTTGGGTCCACCTGGGGTGGAGGAGGGGCCACCTGTAGCCTGGCCTGGGCAGGAGGGGCTGCTTGATCACTGAGGTGAAACAGTGGAGGTCTCTGACAGCTGGGAGTCTGACCCCTGATCCCAGCTGCCCCCAAGGACCTTGGGGTAAGGCTGGCCTCAGGGAAGGGTTATCTCGGGTGTCTGAGCAGGGCGGGGCTGAGGTGGCTTTGAGTCTTCTGGGTGATTCCTGGTCCTGCAGAGGGCTGGAGGCTGGGAGGGATGTGAGCGGAATTCTGTGCCAAGAATTTGGGGGCGATTAGATGAGGATGAGGCTGGGAGCGGTGCAAAGGAGGAGGCTGTGTCTCTGAGACCTTCTGAAGGCAGAAGGGAGGGTGGGGTGAGGGGAGGGAGCCTGTATTTGCTGAGCGCTTACTACAAACTAGTCACGGGAAGCTCATTGCTTCCCAGGGCCTGGTCTCATTTACTCCGATGGCACCCCCTGAGGTCCCAGTGGTTTGGCAGCTGCTCACAGAGGGAGGTGATGTGCCCTCAGATGCACAGCTGGGAAGAAGGGCCCTGGGATCCAGGCGGGTCAACTGAGTCCAGAGCCCGGGGCTCCTTCCACCCACACGGCCCACCCTTCCACAGAAGCTGTCTTCTGTTCAAACAGAAGCTGCAGGGACCCGAGAGAATCAAAGTGGGATGTTTAGCCTGGGAGATGAGTAGAGAAACAGTGTCTGGAGCAAAAATGGGAGCCTGGATAGGAGGAGGAGGATGCTGGGATCCACTTGGGATGTTATGATTTTAAGGCCGCAATGGCCGTGGAATGCGGTGTTCTCTTGGGGTTGGGGTGCTGAAGTGGGGGAAGTCCGTGATATCCACGACCTTCAGCGGAGACCAGGGTCCAGGAACAGACTGAATCTGGGAAGGAGACTGTGGACGGTGTAAGAGGGGCTGCCTCTTAGACTTGAGGAAAGAGTAGGAAGGAGGCTAGGGTGTCCCCCCAGCTGTGTAACCTGGGCCTCTGGGCCACAACCGCCTCATATACAACATGGAGATAAGAACAGCCCTTCCTCCAGGTGACTCTAGGGTTGAAACGACGTGTCAGTCTTAAGGCGCATAACACAGTGCCTGACACATACCAGGCTTACAATGGTCAGCAGTTATAATGGGTGTTATTGCTTCTACCTACTTCAAAGAATCTGCCTGCTAAGCAGGAGATGCGGGTTCGATCCCTGGGTTGGGACGATCCCTTGGAGAAGGAAATGGCAATTCACTTCAGTCTTCTTGCCTGGAAAAGTTCCCAGACAGAGGAGCCTGGTGGACTACAGTTCATGGGGTTGCAAAGAGTGGGACATGACTTAGCTACTGAAACAACACCACTACTTCAGAGGGCCCCACACCCTATGTCCTGTTCAAATGGGGTAGAGTAACAGGGGCATTCCTGCTTACATTCTGCCACCTAGGGAATAAGGGAGTGGGCCTACATGGAGCCTCTCCTTGGCCTCCCAAGGCACGTGGAGAGGGGCGTGGCTTCTGGCCGGGGAGAAGCTGAGCTGGTCCAGGCAGAAGCATTTCCTGGTCTTCGCTGCATCCATGGAGCGGATCCAATCTACAGCTGGATTCCAGGATGGGTCTCAGAGAGAGGTTCAAGGTTCAGTTGGAGTGTCCTTGGACTTGGGAGCTGTGGAGGGTCTTGAGCTATGGAAGGTGTGTGACGGAGCACTCCTGCCCTGCCTGGCACTGGCATCTGCATTCACACGGCTTGTACACACCAAGGACCTAGCCAACTTGCAACCCCTGCTGGCCGCCCTTACCACATTCTCATCGTGGCTCCCTTCCTCCTCTTCTTTGCCAAGCAGGTCTAATAGCTTCTCTTTGATCAGCTGCAAGAAAGGCAGGAAGGAAAGTCAGGCCGGGAGAAAGGCATCAGGGTAGCGAGAGAGACCTCCTTCCACGTGGTTGGGCTGGGGAGGCAGGGGCAGCGGCCACCTGGGCTGCAGCCGGACAGCCATTGGTAGGATCCCAGCCTGGCATCCCAACTAGGGTCTCTAGCCTGGCTTTTGGTGCAGGAGCTAGAGACTGGAGTGTGGGGGGCACGGGAGGGCCTCAGTGTGGCCTCTCAGCGTGGCTGGTTCCCCATCTGTCCTGGGGGGACAGTTACTTGTCACTTTTGAGGCCCAACAACTCCATAGTTCACAAGGTTGGGATACAACTGTGTTAACATTTCATTCTCAATAAGAGAGTAGTTATTAAATATGTTTTCTGATGTGATTCAATTTCTATAAATTTGTACATCTTTGCACAAAAATGATTAAACAGGGCAGAACAAAATCTGGCTGTGGGACCCAGTTTGGGAAGGGGGTCACCATGCTGAGAGGTGGGGTGTGGCACTCCACAGGGCCCTGGTCACTCCACTTCCCACAGTGCTGGGAGGGACGCAGCAGCAAGCCTGACGAGCCCCTGGAGCATGCAGTGCCTGAAGCTGCTGTGTGTTGTGTGAGAAGCTTTCAGAGACGGCTTTCCAGCTGCCTCCTGAGGGCGACAGCTCTCTGAACCAGCGTGGATGGAGTGCCCTTGGTCTTCCTGCTCAGGACTGATGACTCCTCGGGAGCGCTCCTTCCCTAAGCCTGCCTGGACCCCGGCCGGCGCTGCTCTGCTGATGGGCCACCTGGAGGGCAGGTGTGTGTGTGTGCATGTGGGGTGTGAGTGTGGTATAAGTGTAATATGTGTGTGCATGTGTGGAGTGTGTGTGCATATGTGGTGTATGAGTATGATATGTGTGTGGTGTGTGTGTGTGTGTGTGTGTGTTGTGTGTGTGGAGTGTTGTGTGTATGTGTTGTGTGTATGTGTTGTGTGTGTGGTATAAGTGTGTGTGATGTATGTGTATGTCATGTGTATGCAAATGGTGCATGTGTACACTGTCTGTGGTTTATCTGTGGTGTATGTGTGTATTTGTGAGCAGTGTATGAGTGTGGTGTAAGTGTGTGTGGAATATGTGTGTGGGGGGTATATGTATGTGAATATGTTATATGTTAGTGTGGTATTAGTAGATATGATGTATGCACATGTCATATCTGTGCAAGTGGTATGTGTCTATAGTATATATCATGTGCCTGTGGCATATGTGTATATTTGTGAGCAGTGTGTATAAGTGTGGTATAAGTGTGTGTGGAATATGTATATGTGGAGTGTGTGGTATAAGTGTGTTTGGCACATGTATGTGTGGAGTGTGTGGGGTATATGTGTGTGTCTATGTTATATGTGAGTGTGGTATTAGTGTGTATGATGTGTGTGTGTATAGTAAGTGTATGCAAGTGGTGTGTTTGGAGCTTATGCGGAGTGTGTATGGAGTGTGTGGGTTATATGTGTGTGTATATGTTGTGTATGAGTATGGTATGTGTGGTGTGTGTGTGTGTGTGGAGTGTATGTGGAATGCATGTGGCATGTGTGTGTGTGTGGAGTATATGTGGAATGCATGTGGCATGTGTGTGTGTGGAGCGTGTGGGTATATGTATATGTATGTTGTGTTTGGTATGCTATAAGTGTGTGGTGTGTGTGCATGTTGTGTATATATATGCTATAAGCGTGTGCTGTGTATGTGTGTATGTTGTGTATGTGTATGCTATAAGCGTGTGTGGTGTGTGTGTGTGTGGTATGAGTGTGTGGGTGCAGACACACCCACGCGTGAAGCCCCACACGAGGCCCGGGGGCTCCGTGCCAGCCCCTGCATTGTCTCATCCCTCCGGCTCCCTGCGTGCGGGTGTAGACGGCTCTGAGGACAGGCCCGCGGCTTCCGTCTCCCACCCCCACCTCCCCGGAGCCTGGGGCGCGGGGACAGACAGTGTCCATGCACAGGGAGGGCAGGCGGCCCTGGGATAGTGTGTGTGATGTATGTGTATGTCATGTGTATGCAAATGGTGCATGTGTACACTGTCTGTGGTTTATCTGTGGTGTATGTGTGTATTTGTGAGCAGTGTATGAGTGTGGTGTAAGTGTGTGTGGAATATGTGTGTGGGGGGTATATGTATGTGAATATGTTATATGTTAGTGTGGTATTAGTAGATATGATGTATGCACATGTCATATCTGTGCAAGTGGTATGTGTCTATAGTATATATCATGTGCCTGTGGCATATGTGTATATTTGTGAGCAGTGTGTGTAAGTGTGGTATAAGTGTGTGTGGAATATGTATATGTGGAGTGTGTGGTATAAGTGTGTTTGGCACATGTATGTGTGGAGTGTGTGGGGTATATGTGTGTGTCTATGTTATATGTGAGTGTGGTATTAGTGTGTATGATGTGTGTGTGTATAGCAAGTGTATGCAAGTGGTGTGTTTGGAGCTTATGCGGAGTGTGTATGGAGTGTGTGGGTTATATGTGTGTGTATATGTTGTGTATGAGTATGGTATGTGTGGTGTGTGTGTGTGTGTGGAGTGTATGTGGAATGCATGTGGCATGTGTGTGTGTGTGGAGTATATGTGGAATGCATGTGGCATGTGTGTGTGTGGAGCGTGTGGGTATATGTATATGTATGTTGTGTTTGGTATGCTATAAGTGTGTGGTGTGTGTGCATGTTGTGTATATATATGCTATAAGCGTGTGCTGTGTATGTGTGTATGTTGTGTATGTGTATGCTATAAGCGTGTGTGGTGTGTGTGTGTGTGGTATGAGTGTGTGGGTGCAGACACACCCACGCGTGAAGCCCCACACGAGGCCCGGGGGCTCCGTGCCAGCCTCTGCATTGTCTCATCCCTCCGGCTCCCTGCGTGCGGGTGTAGACGGCTCTGAGGACAGGCCCGCGGCTTCCGTCTCCCACCCCCACCTCCCCGGAGCCTGGGGCGCGGGGACAGACAGTGTCCATGCACAGGGAGGGCAGGCGGCCCTGGGAGGAGGGAGGCCGAGCTCTCCCCGCTCCGTGCTCGGGTTCTGGGCATCGGGGCAGGAGGGCGCCTGGTGGTCCCCACGAGCGATGCCGCATCTTACCTCATAAATATAATCAAAGAGCTCTAGTATTGTAAGGATGCTAGCACCAATGAACAGTCCCATCTGACCACCAATATCGCCTGGAGAGAGAGAGAAGACAAAGACTTGGCTTTCCTGACAGCGCTTCTGGAAGGGTGGATGGACGGAGAACTCGGGAAGCAGGCTTTCTGAGAGGGGCCCCCTTCCCAGAGGTGGGGCCCGGGCCTGGGGCTGGAGGGCAGGCCCTGGACAGGCTGCTCCCTCACTGTGCTGCTCCGAGAGCCACTGGGTTTCAGCACCCACGGGGGTGGGGACTAACCTGGATGCTTACTCGAGGGGCCTGCAATGGACCTCCCGTGCTGACGGCCTGGTTCAGTTCCATTCGGAACCACAGTGTTGGGGCCCAGCTTTGGCTCCGGGCTGGGAACAGATGAGACGTGTGTGGTCCCTGCCCCGGGGGAGGGCACAGTCAAGCCTGAGACGGGTCAGTGTCCTGAGTGGGGGTCTTGGGAGCAGGCATATAAGAGCCACCCCCAATTATGACAGGGCCTTTGAAGCTATCTTGAGGCCCCTCTCACCCTTGGGATAAAGTCCTTGGAAGCATCTATCTCCCCTCCCTAAAGGTAAATGTTTGGTCTCTTTCTATTTATTTATTTTTATTATTTTGGCTGCGCTGGGCCTTCATTGCTAGGCGCAGGCTTTCCCTGGTTGCGGTGAGCAGGGGCTACTCTTCCCTGTGTGTGCGGGCTGCTCACTGCGGTGGCTTCTCTTGTGGAGCGTGGGGTCTAGGCGCATGAGCTTCAGTGGTTGCAGCTCGCAGGCTCTAGAGCACAGGCTTAGCTGCTCCACAGCATGTGCGATCTTCCAGGACCAGGGATTGAACCCTTGCATTGGCAGGTGGATTCTTAACCACTGGACCACAAGGGGAGTCCTTTGGTCTCTTTCTGCAGAACAGGTTCTTGCCCTGAGTGTATGATCCCCACTGACCAGGGGTCTTCTCATCCCCTGTATCAAACTCCTGCGAGACCTGTAATCAGTACAGATGCCTGCACCTACCTGTTGTGCTTAGTCGCTCAGTCGTGTCCAACTCTTTGAGACCTCATGAACTGGAGCCCGTAAGCCTCCTCTGTCCATGGGGATTCTCCAGAAAAAAATATTGGAGTGGGTTGCCATGCCCTTCTCCAGGGGATCATCCCAACCCAGGGCTTGAACCCAGGTCTCCCACATTGCAGGTGGATTCTTTACCAGCTGAGCCACCAGGGAAGCCCTGGGGTCTATGCAATCAGAGTCTCTGGGACTGGGGACTGGAGGTCAGGATTGTAATGTTTCCAGGTGGTTCTCCAGCCCACCAGAGTTTGAGAAGCACTCTCCTGTGGGAGCTTCTGATGGTTGGAGACTCCTTGAATTGACTGCAAATCGTTACGTGTGGGTATCTGGGCATTTGTAGCTGGAGAGTCCGTATTTCAGAAGCTATTATCAGATTCTTAAGGGGGTTCTGATCCCCTGAAAGCCCCCAAACGCTCTGCTCCAGAGGCACTGCGTTGGAGCACAGGGCTCTGAGGCTGTGAATGTGGAGGGTGGCCACCATCTGGCTGTGTGTCTTTGATAAGCCCTGACCTTCTCAACAGCTTTGCCTACCAGGAACATTTGGTGGTGGAGGTGGTTGGGGGAGGGTCAGAGGAGATGAACAGTGAAGTCCTTTCCAGCTGTGACCTCTGGGAGGAAGAGTGCTAGAAATGGGGGGCACTGATGGGGGTGGATGTACCATCCTCCTGGAGATTCCAGGCTGACCTCTTGGTCTGAGAACTTTCCGATGAGCACACTTCTCCACTCCTCCCCTGATTATGGCTGGGAGAAGGCCAACAAGCACAGCCCTAGGTGAGCAGACTGAGATGGTGGGAAGGGGGCTCTTCCTGGGGTCGGGGGGGACTTGGTGTTGGGCTCACCAGAGCCCCCCCTTCCTTCCCACTCCCCCCACCCCTCTAATGTCCTTAATGGAGGCTCACTGGGGAGTGCATACAGACACACGTGCCTGTGGGGGCTTGGTGTATGTGTGAGCCGTGTGGCGGAGTGTGGAGGGCTTGCCAGGGTGCATTGTGTGTGCATGTTCGGGACAGAAGCAGGCCTTACATCTGGCCACCAATGGCTTTATATAGATGGCACAGGAGTGTGTCTAAGGGTGGCTTTGTTGGGTTGGGGACAGTGTGTCTGAATGTGTAGAGGAGGTGTGAGCGTGCTTGTGTTTGGCAGGTATAGGTGTGTAGGCATGTGTGCACCTACGTGTCTCTGGAGTTGCGTGGTTTGCACGTGGGTCTGTGCAGGTGTGCACTAGTGTGTGTGGCTCACCCTGGTGCATGTGTATGCTGGGGTGAGGCGTGCTCTCTGAGTGAGGAGAGGGAGGGCCACAGGACGGGGCCACACGGGTCAGCGTGAACTTCCTGACTCAGGGCTTGCAAGCGGCACTTGCTCTTCTCGAGAGAGGTACAGAGATGGCAGGGCGATTTTCTGCAACAGGTGGGTGAGAGAGCGCGCGTGCCCACTAGTGCACACGCGTGTGTGGGGGAGGGGAGCTGAGGGAAGGAGGCGTGTCCTCAGTGACAGGGGAGGGGCTTTAGCAGCGGCTCAGCCCGGGAGTCTCTCAGCAGTCTGTCTCTGGCCGCAACCATCTCCAGGGCCCTTAGTGATGACCACCTTAGCCCAGGGGGGACCCTGCGGTGTCCGCCGCTTTCTGGGAGAGGCACAGAAATGCCCTGGCACGGTGTAGGGCTGGATGCCAGAAACCACTGTTTATGGGTCTTCTGTGGGCTGGGGCTTGATCACATTTCACCATCATGGCAAACTCACAGAGGGTTTTATTAGACCCATTCTGCAGATGAGGGACCTCATCTGTGTTCGGTGAAGTGAAGCCACCTGCCCACATTCTCCGGGCTGGCGTGCAGCAGCCCCTGACTTGTGCTCCCCTTGAACTGCCAGGTAGAAGGTGTCTGTCTCCCTTGCCCCCGACTCAGGATGCCTCTCTCACCTGGTTCAGTTCACAGAGACAACAAGAGTTATTTTTCCTGGAAGCCACAGACATCGGATCCTTTTTTGAGAGTGCGTGGGAGTTGGGGGGATGTGGATTCAGGGCAGGTCTTTTAACTGTGCACCCTCAGGGGTCTTGTTAGATTTAGCGGGGCTGGGGCAGGGTTGAAATTAATACCCGGCATCCACCATGTGCCCTAGGGGCCAGAGGAGCTGATGTGAACTCAGGTATAGCGGCCAGGTTTGTAGATTTCTGGGGCTGCGTAGCCCTTCTTTAGTGTTTGACAAAGAGCTCTCAGTCCAGGGGCACCTGGCCTTCTCAACGTGGCTACATTGCTGTCTAGGTGGGGCCTCCATGGGTGGGGACCTTGGTGGTATCTGCTGCCTGGATCCATCCATAGCTCAGCCCCGCTGCACCTATCTGCCACGGCCCCAGGGCTCTGACTCCAGTCAGGGAGCAGAAGACTGTGGAATCTGAGAGGGCAGTGCCGGAAGGGTCCCGAGAGAAAGGCTGGCTCACCTGCCTCATTGTGTCAATGGGAAACTGAGGTTAGACCAGGGAATGAACTGGGCCTAACACCACTGCATGGAGTGCCTCCCACTCTGGGGCAGGAGCAGTGCAAGGGAAGAGGGAGCAATTAGTGAATGAAAAGGCTGGACTCTGATAGATTCACCATCCGGCCGCCCACCTGCCCATCCCCCTTCCTCCCATCTCCTTGTGTGCTCAGTTGCTCAGTCGTGTCCAACTCTCTGTGACCCCATGGACTGTAGCCTGCCAGACTCCTCTGTCCATGGGATTTTCCAGGCCAGCATACTGAAGTGGGTTGCCGTTTCCTTCTCCAGGGGTTCTTCCGGACCCAGGGCTCGAACTCCTGTCTCCTGCATCACAGGCAAAACCCCCTTTCTTTACAGTCAGAGCCAGCTGGGAAGCCTCATGTTATCATGCATGCGTGCTAAGTTGCTTCAGTCGTGTCCAACTCTTTGAGACCCTGTCTATCCCCATGAGATGTGGACATTTGTGCAATGGACACTCTGACTTACCAAGTAAGGCAGCGACTTCATATGCCTTCTTCTGTTCGATGGTCTCATAATTGAGAGCTTCAAAAAATATATCCAGAACGAGGATGTTTTCTCTGTGGGGGAAGCGTTCAGTGTCACACGTGGTGAGAATCATCAGGATCCACAGGGATCATATCATACAATTTTCCCATGGACAGAAAGGGAAACAGAGGCCCAGGGAAGTGACAGCTGGTTAGTCACAGAGCTGGGGCTTGAACCGGGAGGTCGTGACTCCCAGCGTGTTGCTCTTCACGGGCCTGGAGGGGTATGCCAGCTCTCCCCTTGGCCCCTCATCGCTAACCCACCCTCTCTCTGCCCCCTTTTCCAGGAGTCCTGCCAGGCCTCCAGGTCTCTATGGTCCAGAGGGTCTGTCTGGGTCCTCATGTGCAAGTGAGCTCAGCACTCACTTAACAAGGTTTGCTTGCCTGCCCCCAACTTACCTCCCCTGCCCACCCTGGAGAGGCCCTCAGTTCTTACTGGGATTGACGGCAAGCTTCTGGTGGAGGCCTTACCCCAGCATCACCAAGTTAGCTGCAGAAGCCAGGGAGGGTTTTTAGGGAGCAAACTTACAACTGGCTGTGGGGTTTTCTGGAAGAAGCACCTTGATTCCCTTCTGCTCTTTGGGGCAGTTGTGTTCATGAGAAACGTCTTGGTGGGAGAAGCCATTACCATCAGCAGAATGTTTGCAACCGTGGGGCCTGGCCCCTCCTCTATCGATACAATTACCCTGATTCTTTGATGCTGCTCACTAATGCCCTTAGTGCCCCTTGCCCTCAGGGGGCGCAAACCATCCCAGGATGAGCGCTGGTGACTGTGTGGGAGGGAGAAGCTGGAGGAGGGTTGAAATTAACACCCTGCACGCATCATGTGCCTTCGGGGCCAGAGGAGCTCATGTGAACTAAGGTGAGGTGGCCGTCAGGTTTGTAGACCTGAGCGGGGGTGGGAGCGAGAGGAGCCCTCTCCACACGGGGCTCACCCAGGAGCCATCCACCATCTCTTGCCTGGTTTATGGCAACTGCCTCTCACCAGGCTCCCTTCCGCGCATCTGTCTGTCCATCCATCCTCTTAGCCGGGTCTTCCTAAAACCTCTAGACTAACCCACATAACACAGAATTAGCATCCAGTGCCTCCGTCAGCCAGGCTGCCTTTAAAATGCTCGATAGTCACCGGTGGCCACTGGCCACCATGTAGGACATCATGGAGATAGAACATTTCTAGAAGGTTCTACCATGGAACACGTGGTCTAAAATGCAGATGTGAGCCTATCAGTTGCCTACCTGAAGCTCTTCTGTGGCTCCCTACCCTCTTAGAATCAACTCTACTCCCTGACTCCCACCCCTGCCCAGCTCAGCCTATAAGACCCACATCCACCTCCCTTGGCTTCCTTTTGCTGGACTCTTGTGAGACCCTCTTCTCCTATGTCTTCCTTTCATTTATTTTGTTCAAAGGTTATTTTTTTGAGCATCACCTCTGTGCCAGACACTCCACAGCAGAGAACAAAAAAGAAAAGTTCATGCCTTCAAGGGGCAGGCAGGTAATTGAAGGAAACAGCCACATGAGTATTGAATTACACACAGTGGCGAGTATTATAAAGGAATACACCTGAGTGTTTCAAGAGAAGAATGACAGGGGGGGCCTAATTTATTGGTCCAAAGAGATGACATTTAAATGGAGACCTGCGAAATGAGGGACCAGTTGGGTGAAGAGTGAGAGGAAAAGCATTCTAGGCAGAAGGAACAGAATATGCAAACTCTGCCTGGAAAACTCTTCTGCATCCTGTAAAAACACCTCTGAAACTTTCCTTGACAGCAACCCTCTGCAAGGTACGGCCAATGACCTCTCTTATTATCTGTACCAGCCTGGACAGCTTTCAATGTTGTATTTGTCTTTCTGCCAGTCTGTTAGCTCCTGAAAGATGGCGCTGCCTCTTAACGCACTTTGTCTTCATTCTCTGAGTCTGAGCACAGAACTTGGCCGAGAGCAGGTGCTCAATTAACATCTGCCAGATGGAACTAACTGTTTACCTTTGTCCTCTTCCTTGACTGTCCCCCCCCTCCTCCCCATGTTTTCCTACCTGAAGTTCTCTTCCTGCAGCTGCTCCAACTGGGTCTGCAGCAGCAGCAGTTTCTTGGCAGTGAGGCCGCTGGCGCCCTCATCCTCGGGCCTGCCCACCCGCTCCCTTAGAAGCGAATTTTCCTGAGCCAGGCTCTGCTTCTCCTCTGACAGGAGAACCAGCTGTGGGCAGGCAGGGCATACAGATAAGCTGGAGCTGGGAGGGAAGGCTGTGCGGGCAACCCTACCCTGGGAGCACCTGAGAACCCCCATCTCAGCCCCACCTGCCGCTCCAGATCCAAACAGCGCTGCCGCAGCTCGTCCCCCTCATCAGCCTCCTCACTCAGGAAGTAGTACCTGCGGGACTGATGAGAGGAGTGGAGGGATGGGGAGAAGCAAAAAACTCACGGATCCAGGGGAGGAGGATGCAGAAAGGGAGGCTGAGATCTCCATGGACAGAGCAGAGGGAGCTGACAAACCCTTAGGGTCTAAGAGAGAGCTGGGACCTAAGGGGACTGGAGGAAAGGCAACTCAGGAGCCCTGGGGACCTGGCAAGAGACTAGGATCCTGGGGGATGGGAGTGGTTTAGAGGCTTAAGGTCAAGTCCCTCCTCCTTAGGCAGCCCTGGAAAATCAGTAATAGGGGTGGACTTTAATAAGGTCCCCACCCCTTACCTGGCTATCAAAGTTCCCATACATCTCTGGTGACAGGGAGTCAGAGGTGTCTTTGGTCATGAGCTGGAGGGAGGGGAGAGGGCAGTGGGAGAACACTGAGATGAGTTGGGGCCTCTGAGGGCAGCCTCCAAAGTTTCTACAATCCAGCCTAAGAATCCTCGTTCTTCAAAACAACCCCAGTCCAGAGGCTGCCCCATGTGTCCAACAAACAGGGTTTCCTGGTCCTTCCTCCCCCCACCCCCCTCCACCATGTCCACTTAGCTTACGAGATATATTTTTCTGATTTGTTAAATTTCTTCTCGAGGTACTTGGCTGATGTCTTGCTGGGGATCTTCACCATGGAGAGCTCTTTGTTGTAGCGGGTCAGGTTGCAGGGGGTCCTGCAGAGACAGTAATTACTGTCCTTTTCTGCCAGCAGACCTGCAGGGGAGAGGGAGGCAGGGCTGAGTGGAGTGCAGGGGATTGGGACCTCTGAGCCCAGAGTAGCCGGGTCCCAGGTTCCTGCAGCAGAGAAGAGGAGGAGGTGCCCTCTGTGTGAAAGAGGGGTAGGGGGCTGTGGAGAGAAGGGGAAGTGGGCTATTTCTGGAGGTTGATGGGGGTATGAGTGGTCACAAAAGTGCCCACTCTATGTTACTCTTTTTTTTAAATAACTCTTTTAATGTACTTGTCAGAATAAAGTATCTGAATAAAATTCAGATAATTTTATTATCTGAATAATTTCTGCATCCATTTCCACTGAGTTTTTAAATTTAATATTTACTTATTGTTTTTGGCTTTGCTGGGTCTTCGTTGCTGCATGTGGGCTTTTCTCTAGTTGTGGCAAGCAGGGGCTCCTCTCTGGTTCTCACTGGGGTGGCTTCTCTTGTTGTGGAACACGGGCTTTAGGGCACACGGGCTTAATTAGTTATGGCACAAGGGGCTTAGTTGCTCCTCGGCATGTGGACCAGGGATTGAACCCGAGTCCTCCGCATTGGCAGGCGGATTCTTCACCACTGGACCCCCAGAGAAGTCCTGTCTCTGTTACTCTTGATTCTGTGTTCTTTCTGCTTCCTTTACGGTGAGGTTAACTCTTCTTCTAAGTATAGGCACCACTTTGGAAGCATAGGCTCCCAGGGAGTCCTGGACCTCTGACCATCCCAGGACCGTCTTCTCTGCTCTCAGCTTCAGATCTCATCTACAGAGGGGGCTGTTCATCACAGGCAAGTGGGAGGCCACTGCATCTGAAACCCTAGGCTCTGTGGTCCTCCCTGGAGGGGCTCCATAGCCAGCGCCCGCCTCCTCTGCCGGCTGGTTGAGGACACAGAGTGAGTCTTTGCGTTCACCGGAAGTCCCTCCTCTTTCCAACCAGCCCTCCTGGAGGCATCTGGACACGCGAGTCCTGAGCTGCTCCACTTAGATCCAGCAAGTACAACTGCTGAACAGACTTGAGTCTGGATGATTTAAATACCCCCTGCTTGTCTTGCTTGTAAATAATTTCCCAGATCCCGGAGAGGCGGGGATGTGGAGTGGGTTACGCTCTGGGGTTGCAGCTTGTCGGTGTGATCCCCCTCACCGGAAGTTTCCCGGAGTGGGGAGTGAGGTGGACCAACAAACACCCAGGAGCAGAGGCGGTGGTGGTGGTGCTCCTGCCTCCCCTGTGTCCCTGAGGAATGCACACTGGGGCTCACCCCTCTGCCTGACCCCACCTCTCCTGGCTCAAGGGAGCAATGCAGAGAGGACAGCTTGGGAATAACCTCCAGGGTGTGTGCCAGGAGGTATCGCCAAGCTCCTTCGGTGCCCACCCGGTGCCCACTCTCCATCCTTTCTCCGTCTCTGCCCGCTCCTCTGCATTCCTCAGTGCTCTCTGCTGCCCCAAAACTCACTCCTTCTCTATCCCCACCCCTCTGCCTCCTTTCTCTCCTTAGTTGGGTTTCCACCCTCATCGCTAGCATCCGTCCCCTCCCCCACCCTTCTCTCCTTCCTCCTCTCCATCTCCCTCTCCTGGCCCTGCAGGGATGCCGCCCTGTCCAGCCTCTTTCCCCCTCAGCCTTCCCCATCCGCCTTTCCCCCATCTCCTTCTCACACCTGAAAGGTCTCCAAGGTCTCAATCGCAGCCCCCACCCCCATCATTCCCCTGGGCCCCTGGTACTGACCTAGGGCAGGCTCTGCACACTCCTTGTGCTGCTCAGGGGTACAGAAAGGGGCATCCCCTGCAAAGAAGAAAGACAGGGAGAGGTACTCAGGCAGCAACCCCTCCCCTCCTTGGGCGGGGGGAAGGGATTGCATCGGGGTGCTTGGGAGGGGTAGCAGTTCACCAGTGGACAGTCAGAAGGCAGCTGTCAATCAGGACTGCCAGGGGGTAGTGGGGGACCAGAAGCCTGGGCTTGGATCCTCTCTGTGATAATAGAAACCATCTAGCTAATTTCTCCCAGGTTGGACAGCCTGGTTCATATAGGTGAAAGGAAGTGTTGAAAGTAGGGAGGCAGTGGTAAGCATCTACTAAGCACTGGGCATGCATCATCCCCTTTAACCCACTTAGGTACCTTTGGAAATAGGAACTACCATGTCTGTTTTATTGATGAGAGAATTGAGTTTAAGTATCCTGTTCTCCCAGGCCTGCAGTGATGGAGGTGGGCTTGGAGCCCAGGGCTGTGTGCTCCCGAGCCCAGGGCTCTTTCCATCACAGCGTGCTGCTGAAGGTGAGGAAGCCTGCTTGGCCAGTCTCCTCTTTGCTGTGCCCTTCATCCACACTATAACTGAGGTGCCAGTAACAGTGTCATGTGGGGAATGATTAAAATCTCTCCTGCTTGCTTGGGCTCAGGTTCCATGGGGACACCTCACTGGCTGGTGACGCAGTCTGAGCATCAGGCCGGTAGCGTTTTTGTTGTTGAGTCTCTCAGTTGTGTCTGACTCTTTGTGATCCTATGGACTGTAGTCTGCTAGGCTTCTCTGTCCATGGAATTCTCCAGGCAGGACTGCTGGAGCTGGTTGCCATTTCCTTTTCCAGGTGACCTTCCCAATTCAGGGAGTGAACCTGCATCTCCGGCATTGGCAGGCAGAATCTTTACCACTGAGCCACAGGAATGCCCAGGTAGCATTTTCCAGTGCTCAATTCTCTCTGGTCTCTGTAAATCCAGAAATCCAGAAACTTTGTTTTTTCTTTTCCCACGTGCTAAAGTCAAAGCCAACTCATTGGAAAAGACCCTGATGCTGGGAAAGGTTGAAGGCAAAAGGAGAAGGGGACGGCAGAGGATGAGATGGTTGGATGGCATCACCGACTCAGTGGGCATGAACTCGGGTGAACTCTGGGAGATGGTCAGGGACAAGAGAGGCCTGGTGTGCTGCAGTCCATGGGGCCGCAAAAGGTCAGACACAACTTAGTGACTGAACAGCAACAAACGTCAAAGTCCACCACAATATCCTCTTCTTATTTTTTCCCTAAACACCTTTTTTTCCCCCAAGAGCTGAAGAACTGAAATGTCTCCTCTTTTCTAATAATAAGAATGTAACTGATATGTTTCTCTTTTTGCTTTGTCTTCTATTCCATTCTATCTTTGCCTGCTTCTCAGAGGCAATTTTAAAGACTGATAATCCTAAATTTAGATTACTAGAGAAATTACTGATTACTACTGCAATCGTTCAAAATTTAGCTCTAAGGATGCTCTTTTCAGCATTGGTTATGACAGAAAACAATTGGTAATGAGCTAAATGTCCGAGGCCAGGATTTAGTTAGATAAACTTAAAGTATGATATAATCATGAAACAATAGCCATGAAATACAATAGTAAAGTTCCCTGCACATAGTAGGTCTTCAGACAGCAGAAGTCTCAATTCCCTCTCCCCATGTGTTAACACAGTCACCACTGACATTTGCAACTGACAAAGCATTTCTTTTTTGGCTGGACTGTGGGATCTTAGTTCCCTGATCAGGGATCAAAGCCAGACCTTCTTGCACTGGAAGCTCAGAATCCTAACCACTAGGCCTCCAGGGAATTCCCAACAAAGCATTTTTATATCTTAGCTTAATTTTATCCTCTTAACAGCAAATGTTTGCATTTTAAAGATGGTGGAGGTAAGAACAGAGACGTTTAGTAACTTGTGCCAGGTCACACAGCAGTCATGTGGCTGGAGCTGAGTTGGAAGCCAAGGCCACTGATTGTAGCCTCAATCATCCTTCCTTCCACGCTGCAGTACCAAGCTCTTCCTGCCCCGGTCAGCACCAACCCTGCTACCTGGGACAAGCTGACTGCCTCTCGTGATGGCTACATGCATTGTTAGTCTGACAACAGAAATGTCAGGACACATGCATTCATTTGCTGGCTGGTGGACTCTTGCCCTACTTGAAAGAGTGCTAGACATTTGGATGCAAGAAGGGAACTATCTGGAGGGAAGCAATAAACATCTGGATGTCTGAATGTGTACCACACCAGGATAGGAGAATTGTAAGCATCCAGATATGTGGTCACTAAGCTCTAGGAGGGAAGAACAGCAAGCAACTAGCAAACATTGAACACTGGGAGGAATGCTCTCCAAACTTCTGTCCACTCTGGAGACCAGGATGTTGCCTTGGTTGCCAGAATGGATGTTCCCATCTGCCCCTGAAATGTCTGCACATCAAATAACCGTCTTCCCAGAACAGCATCCCTTGGCATCCTTGTGGAGTGGGTGAAGAGTGTCCCATCGGGTTGAGAAATGCAAAGAAGGTGGCAGGCAGTCCCGGGTGCCCTGTGGCCACCCTCCCCCGGCACTGACCTGGCATGTGGACCATGCGACAGTTGCAGTTCTCCACGATGTAGCGGGTCTCACAGTCGATCCTACAGGCGGTGATGCTGTAAACAGGAAAGAAGTCGAGCCCCATCTCGGAGGACCGGCACTCGCCCCACGGCGGGGGCAGGTATGTGAGCTGCAAGACAGGAAGGAGGGGGCAGCATTCAGCCCTGGAGCTGCAGCTGCAACACGCCAGTGGCTCCTTCATTCACTTATGCAATTAATAAACAATTAATTGATCAACTACTGCGTGACAGCCTGAACTCCAAGGACCTCCCAGGCCTTCAACATCTGGCTCCAAAGCCAGTTCTCCTATCTTACCTTTTATAACCTTCCCTATAAATGCCGATCTTCTCAAAGTCTTTTATCCCAGCCGCATCGTCCCACTTCCACAATTTGTTGTCTTGCATTTCTCCGCAGCGGAGAAGTGGGGTAAAAATTGGAGGGCTCTGTGGGCCCCTCCCTCCTTTCTAGGGTTTTTCTCCCCATTTTTTAGCTTTTCTGGCAACCCTGAACTCTGGCTTGAGACTTTTTAACTCCATGATGACTGCTTTCTGCTTGAGCTATAATATTCCCTTAGAAGTGGACGTGTCCTCAAAGGAGTGATCCGATAAATATTGATAAATGTGTATTTCATCCAGGGTGGTTCCTTTCCTTCAAGGTCTGTATAAACATTCCAGTTCCTGCCTGTTTTTAGTCTCCCTCCCATCAAATAGTACTTTTGAAATCTTTTGCCCAGAGTTTATAATTGTTAGTTCCAGGAGGGTTAGTTAGCCTTGTATAAGTTGCTCCACCATAACTGAGAATCAAAAATCTCTTTATATATTTTATTTTAAGGCTTACAGAGATGTTCCTGTTGTAATTTTATTTGGGAGGAAAGTGAGTGTAAGAAAGGTTAATAGGGACTTCCCTGGCACTTTCAGTTCAGTCGCTCAGTCGTGTCCGACTCTTTGCGACCCCATGAATCGCAGCACGCCAGGCCTCCCTGTTCATCACCATCTCTCGGAGTTCACTCAGACTCACATCCATCGAGTCCGTGATGCCATCCAGCCATCTCATCCTCGGTCGTCCCCTTCTCCTCCTGCCCCCAATCCCTCCCAGCATCAGAGTCTTTTCCAATGAGTCAACTCTTCGCATGAGGTGGCCAAAGTACTGGA
>SJYT01001687.1:349033-390407 GCA_006410635.1 Cephalophus harveyi
TGATCTCCTTCAGAATGGACTGGTTGGATCTCCTTGCAGTCCAAGGGACTCTCAAGAGTCTTCTCCAACACCACACTTCAAAAGCATCAATTCTTCGGCGATCAGCCTTCTTCACAGTCCAACTCTCACATCCATACATGACCACAGGAAAAACCATAGCCTTGACTAGATGGACCTTAGTCGGCAAAGTAATGTCTCTGCTTTTGAAAATGCTATCTAGGTTGGACATAACTTTTCTTCCAAGGAGTAAGCGTCTTCTAATTTCATGGCTGCAGTCACCATCAGCAGCGATTTTGGAGCCTAAAAAAATAAAGTCTGGCACTGTTTCCACTGTTTCCCCATCTATTTCCCATGAAGTGATGGGACCAGATGCCATGATCTTCGTTTTCTGAATGTTGAGCTTTAAGCCAACATTAAGTGTCCCTGGCACTTTAGTGGTTAACATTTCACATTTCCACTGTAGCAGGTGTGGTTTGATTCCTGGCTAGGGAACTAAGATCCCGCATGACACACGGCATGGTCAAGTAAATAAATAAAAGAAAAAATAAAAAGAAAGGTTAAGTAGCCTGTCCAAGGTCATGCACAAAGTCACTGGCAGAGTCAGCATGTGGACCTAGGGCTTTCTGACTTCAACCTTGCTTGTATATATACTATTATATTGTCTCTGTGTCTCTATAGGAAATTGACACAAGAGAGAGAGAAAAACACTCCAGAGAGGATCTTTCAGAGCTTTTTTTTTTTTTTTCCCCTACAGCTCATTTCTTCTTCTTTTCCCCTGAAGGTTTGCATTACTCTCTCCTTTTTCTCTGGAGTTCATGAGCAGACCAGGATTTTGCAGATTTCCTGTACAACTTTGGATAAGTCACTGCTCTCCTCTGGACCTCAGCTTCCCCATCTATAAATAGGGAGGGTTGACGAATAGGTTTGACAGTGTATGATTAGAATGGACTGGGTCCCCACTTTATTCACTGTTGGATCCATAAGCACACAAACTGGATTTGGGAAGAATTCATAATGACTTTTGGCAAGACTGGGGGTCTAAAATGATGTAAAATCATTTTGGGAGAGACTCATTTATTTTTCCTCTAAAACGGTTTCCCACAGTGGGTGAACCTAGAATGTAGCAGGTGAAGCTCTGTGGATGGGCCACAGTTTGTTCAGGGTCAGTCACTCCTCCCCCACTTTTTTTAATGCAGAGGTCATGATCCAGGCCTGGGGCTTCCCAGGTGGCACCAGTAGTCAAGAATCCTCTTGCCAATGCAGAAGATGCAAGAGACTCGGGTTTGATCCTTGGGTGGGGAAGATCCCCTGGAGTAGGAAATGGCAACCCACTCCAGTAGTCTTTCCTGGAGAATTCCATGGAGAGAGGAGCCTGGCGGGCTACAGTCCACGGGGTTGCAGAGAGTCGGATATGACTGAGCACGCATGCACGCGTGATCCAGATACCGTGGCTTCCCTGCGGGGGCTGCTTTATCATTCGTCCCATCAGGTTTTCTGAAGCCTCCCACAGCACAGCGGCTGGAAAATCGCAGTGTGTACAGCATCAGCTCTTGCTTACCAACGGGTGTCTGAAAGTGGGTTGGACTATTTATCCTGGGTAAGCAAAGCCTCAGGGGGACCCTGAAGCACTGTCTTCAAATATCTGAAGGGCTGTCTCCGGGAAGAAGAATTAGATTTGTTTCCTGGAATCCCCAGGGAAAGACAGACACAAGAACAGGTGTACTGAGGGAAGTGGGGAGGGCGATCACATTGATTGATGTTGCAGACACGGCGGTAGGCACAGCCCCTGCCTTCCCTTCTTTAATGCTGAAGAAGGATATACTCTGTCTCAACTTTCCAACCTACTCTTATGATTCAATAATGAAATCACTCTCTTGAGCATGAGATCCCCATCATGAAGGGTGTGCAAGCAGAAACCATACAACTACCTGGCTGGGATGGGAAGAGAGAGATTCAAGCATTGCAGGTACAGTTGGGGATACAAAAATCTCTCAAGCCCTTATGCCTGGCCATAGACCCTACATCTATAATTTAAAATTTTTATTTATTTAAAATTTTTTTATTTTGTATTGGCATATAACAGATCAACAGCGTTGTGACAATTTCAGGTGCACAGCTAAAGGACTCAGCCATACGTACACATTCTCCCTCAAACTCCTCTCCCATGCTGGTTGCCACGTAATATTGAACAGAGTTCCCTGTGCTATACTGTAAGACCTTGTTGGTCAATCATTTTAAACCTAGCAGTGTGTATATGTCCATCTCAAACTCCCTAACTATCCCTTCCCCTCTGGTAACCAGAAGATCATTCTCTAAGTCTGTGAGTCTGTTTCTACACCTATAATTTTAATTTGAAAATTAGAGATAGTGGAACAAGTCAGACAGAACCTTGAATCCCACTGTTTCATGGGCTAGCTCTGTGACTTTGAATAAGTGATGAAACCCCCGTTCTCCAGCCCCATCTTTTAGCCTCCTCATCAGTCTAAATGAGATAAATGCCCAGCAGCTAGTAGGATCCCCGAGACTCAGTTCCTGTCTTCTTCCTCCTAACAAATGTCTTCATGTTTTTCTGCCCTTTCATTCCTTCAACAAACAGACCAGCTCCACCTCTGCTGTCCTTACAATCTGGTTTTATAGACCAGAAAATCTCCATCCTTTTTTAGCTCAATTTATTTTGCGTTGGGTTATTATGATACGGACTCCTGTCAATGCAGACATCCAAGTCAAAATGGTACTCAGCTGATCTAGGGGTCTGAAGCTGGGGACGGAGATCTGGGGTGGAGATGTAAATGGGGGGAGGGTTCCGGTGGACCTTGAAGCTGTTGGGTGGATGAGCCAGCTCAGGGAGAGGAGAGATGCTCAGGATTGAGTCTTAAAGTGTTCCTGCCTTTACTTGACAATTCGTCCATCCTTAGCTCCCCCCACCCCCACCCTCACTATGCCATGGAACCAGTGGCCTTGCACAATTGCTTACATTTACGAGCTAAGCCGAGATCTCAGAGCTTTCGTGATAGAATACCCTGGTGCTTGTCTCTCATTGCTCTACTGTCTTGAGGCTTTTCTCCACAGACGTTTTCATTTTATATAGATAAACTGGTGTTTGCACCCTCCCTGTGCCGGGATAGCCTATTCTACTCAGCTGCTGGCTTCCCCAGCCTCTCCCAGCCCGCAGATTCCGAGGTGTGCCAGCAGGTGGCGCTGCAGTCAGCCTAGCTGCCCATAGTCAGAGATGCCTGGAGGGAGTCAGCCAGTGGCTCAGTCGTGTCCGACTTTTTGCAAACCCATGGGCTGCCGCCCCGAGGCTCCTCTGTCCAAGGGATTCTTCAGGTGAAAAGACTGGAGTGGATTGCCATTTCCTTCTCCAGGGGATCTTCCCACCCCAGCGATTGAACCTGGGTCTCCTGCACTGTAGGACGGTTCTTTATTGTTTTCTGAGCCACCAGTTGACTCATTGGAAAAGACCCTGATGCTGGGAGGGATTGGGGGCAGGAGGAGAAGGGGACGACGGAGGATGAGATGGCTGGATGGCATCACCGACTCGATGGACATGAGTCTGAGTGAACTGCGGGAGTTGGTGATGGACAGGGAGGCCTGGCGTGCTATGATTCATGAGGTCGCAGAGTCGGACACGACTGAGCGACTGAACTGAACTGAACTGAGCCACCAGTTGCTAAGCTCCTTTGGCCTTTTCCTTGTGTCTGCAACCCACACTCTAAGGCCTTGGCTACGATGCTCCTTTAGGGAGGATGCTGGGACAATGGTGAGACTGTATATTAATATGTTCCTCCTGCACTCCAGTGTTCTTGCCTGGAGAATCTCAGGGACAGGGGAGCCTGGTGGGCTGCTGTCTATGGGGTCGCACAGAGTCGGACACGACTGAAGCGATTTAACAGCAGCAGCAGCAGCAGCTCCAGGAAAGGGGAGGAAAGACCAGAGGAGACAGACAGGAGGAGGGAGACAAGGAGAGATGCCCACTGAGCTTAGCTGGTACCCACCCAACTCTTGTTGTGTCAGCCACTTGGCCTTTTGATTTAGGCACTGGACACCATGATCACCTGGACCCAATCCTTTTAGACTCTGGAGTTCTTGTTGCCGGCTCCTTCCCAGGGCTGGGTCAGGGGTCTTTGTTCGGACCTGCCTGGCTTCTACTGCTTCCTCGCTAACCCACCTGACTGGGATCCTGGTTCCCTGTCTGGTGGGAGGACCCATCCTAGGAGCACATGCTCTGTCCTCAGACCCAGCTGGGTTGGAATCCTGAGTCTGCCATTTGCGTATTGGGGGACTTGCCCTTTCTGCATGAGAAATACCCTGAGATATTAACTACTTCAGAGGGACACTGTGGGTTTTGAACACAAGGTATGTGTAAGCCAGCTTTCACCCTTGGCTGACGTCTTCCGGTCTCTGTTCTGGGTCATATGGATGGGAGGCAAAACTCAGCCCCTCATTCATTTTCATGAAAGCCCATTCACCCAGGGCGTTAGATTATATGGATGATGTCAGAGTTGGAGGAGGGTCTACATCAGAGCAAACCCCCTTCTCCTTGCGTAAGCCCAACCCCTCTCCATGTTCCTCCTTCCCTCCTTCTCTCCTTCCTGCTTTCTCTCTCCTCATCTGCTTTGCCATCCTTTCCAGAAGCAGAACCCACATGTTCTTAAGGAGCTGCATCATCCTTTGACATCCTGGTGCATGGTAACATCCTCTCCTATGGAGTCTCAAGGAAAGGCACTTTCCTCCCTGGGTGGAATTCTAAAGCCAAACGTTAAGATTTTTTTCTGCCTTGTTCTGTAATAAGAGGAAACATCTCCGAGAGTGTCTGGTGAATAACAGATGCTGAATAAACTGAAGATGTTGTTGGCATCTTATCTCCTTACCGGGGCTCTGTCTCACCTTGTACAGTGACCTGGCAACAGAGACCCCTGCCGAGCTTTGGCCGGAAATGCAGAAATACACCCTGACGACTCGCGATGCACATTTACTTTCTGTTACTTCTGAAGTCTCTCTGGGATCTCTATCAACGTTTGATTAACTGGGAAGCTAGCATGCTGTGGTTTTGACCGTTTCTTTGTGATTGTGCGAGAAATGAAATGTAACAGGTAGCATCGTGAGAGGAGCATTGCTGGGGCTTCTAGGAAGAAGTGAAGCCCCGTTATCGGGTGCCATCCATGTGTTAGGTTCTGTGCTGACCCTTTAAGTTTTCTCATTTTATCTTCTCATCGAGCAGTAAGGTTGATACTGTTATCCCCATTAAACAGATGAAGAAATTGAGGCTCAGTCGGGTTATGTCTCATTTCCCTGGGTCACAGATTACATTGATTCCAGGTCTTTCAGACTGCAAAACTCTTAACTTTCAAAAGCCATAAAACTTTGCCTTCCTTCAAATCAAATATGACATGAACACCAATATAATAAACAAGCTGCTTTGGGTGCAGGTAGGAGATGGGGAGCCCAGAGTCTCGTACTCAGCCTCCTGGTCCTTGCAGTTACCCCCAGGCATCTTGCAGAAATGCCAAGGCTTACAGTGCAGAGTTTGAACACCTGGTGAGGTTCCAGTGACTTACACGGTTCCTCAGGCAGGAATGGTAACCTGCGAACCTCACTTTCCTGCTGCATAAAGCAAGGCATATGGACCAGAGAGCTGCTGAAACGCCTCCAGAATCTTCCAGGTTTTGAGCTTCTGTGTCTCACTTGATACAAACCGGAAGAAAGGGTGGGCAGAAGGTGGGCTGCTCTCGGATGATCAATTGGGTCTGAGTATTTGGCTCAGAAGGTGTTTTCTTCCCTTTGAGTGTTGGTGAAACTGATCAAGAAGAGGCCAGAGGGATCCTGGCTCAGAGCCAGTGGGAAGCCGTCACTCTGGGAATAACCGCCTTGAGAGTGAAGGGAAAAATCCCCTTTGTGAGTTCTTTTGCAGAGAACACAGTCGGCAAGAGTGTTCAGCTCACTCCTGTGGATGAAGAAGTGCTTGGCCAGAGGGGGCTGTCCTTGGGGTGTAGGGAAGAGGCATCAGGGTATAGTTTGGGGTGCTAACAAAGGGTCAGAGGGTCTTTTGTTGATCACCAAAGCCCAGTGGTCCAGCGCAGTTGAACAAGCTCTTCATTAACTCCTAAGATGTGCCAGGTACCGGGCTGGGCGCTGGGGCTAGAGGGATGAGTAGAACGGGGTATCTGCTCTCCAGGGGCTCCTGTTTGCCACAGACCCCTCCTGCCACCACCTAAAGGCATGTTCCCAGATCCCTGAGACCTGTTCCCTTCCTCCTCCCCAAGCCCACACAGCTCGGGCCAAGTGGGAAGAGCATGGCGCCATCACGGACCGGCTCTGTGCCCTTGGTGAAGTCACCTAACTACTCTGGGCCTCAGCTTCCTTCTCTGCAAAACAGAGCTAACATTCTGTGACGAGCAGGGCTGCCCTGAGGGTAAAATGAGACAACAGGTGGGAAGAGCTTCGCTTGCAGTACTTCCTGAGTTTGCTGAGTCTTAGCTTTGGGAAGTGCTTATGAAAGTCCTTCATTCAAGGTGTCAGTAGGTGGCTGGTCCCATGTGCCTGTCTTAATGGGCATCTCCTCTCTCCAGCCACAGTCTTAGCTCTTCCTGATTCACTGGATCTGAGGTCTCTAATACAGGGCCTGGCACATAGTGGGTGCTTGGTACTTCCTGGATGAATGAATGAGTGAGTGAATGAATGAACTGCACCATCCTGCTTTCTCCCAGCCACAGTACAGAGGATGAGTGCAGGCGGCTGGCTTCTCCCAATCCAGCAGGAGCAGAGGATCCTTCATGTTGGTCCCCGTGAGCCCTACTTTGAGCTGGGCTCAGCATCGAATCACATCTGAGCCCTGGGCTGATGGCAGGTTTTCCTGTGTGACCTTGAGCCGGTCACTCAACCTCTCTGGGCTTCTCTGTTCCGTCTGTTATGGGGCGATGCGTGTGTGCTCAGTTGTGTCCAACTCTTAGCGGCCCCTTGAACTGTAGCCCTAGAGTCTCCTCTGTCCATGGGATTTTTCAGCAAGAACACTGGAGTGGGTTGCCGTTTCCTGCTCCAAGGGATCCTCCTGACCCGGGGATGAACCTGCATCTCTGGGCGTCTCCTGCATTGGCAGGCGGATTCTTTACTACTAGTGTCACCTGGGAAGCCCCATTCCATCTGTGATGGTTGGGGCCTTAAGTCTTTGGTGGTCTGAGACTCATGAGGTCCCCCTGGGTCCTACCCATGCCTTCCCACCTTCCACTACAACAGCAAACTTCCCCTGGCCCAGCCAGATGGAAGGGGAACTCAGAGCCTGCTTGCTTTCTGAGCTGTGATTTTTGGTTTGATGTTTTTATTTCATCCCGCTGAGTGATTTAAGTATGTTCACAAATGATTATATTGTGCTCCTGTTAAACAATACTAAAATCAAATCAAATACGAAAATCAAATCCACCCATCAGTCAGTAACAGGCAGCTCTGATGTCTCAGGGGAAACAGGTCCTTGTAGGCAGCACAGAAGCAGTGAGGCATCCCTGCCTCCTGTCCCTGCGGCTCTAGGGACAGCTCAACCCCCAAGGTCAAAGCAGGAGAGATGGAACCAGGAGGAAGTCAAAGTCACCGCAGAGAAACTGAGCAGTAATAAGCCCTCCCAGCTGGAGACCCCATGTAGGTGCTTAGAAGAGCAGTGTCTCATTCCTCACAATGACCCTTTGTGAGTAAGAACTACTAGCCCTGAAGATCCACAGTAGACTAATTGATGATATAGACATTGCTGATATTTACTGAACCCTTACTAACTTGGACTGACTCTTCAAATCCTTTCAACAACCTTGTGGGGTTGGTACTTTTATGACCTCCATTGTATCAGTATATCTGGGGAGACTGGAGTGGAAAAGAGGCCTACGATCATGAATAGCAAGAGACAGAGCTGGAGGCAGAACCCAACCATTTCCACGCTCATCACTGCCTGTCTCGCCTTGCCTTATACTGCAGCGGGTGGGGTCCACAGGAAGCAGAGCCAGTTACTGGGGGCGGGGTGTGTGTGCGCGTGTAGATGGATGGGTGGAGACTGTGGCAGAGACTTGGGGATGGAACATGGGTTCTGCAGATTGCAGTGTTAGGGGAAACACTGACTGGAGCTGTGCACCCTGGCCAGGCGCCCTAGTAAACATTGCATGAGCTATTTTACAACAGGAGGTCCCGGTAAGGAACTCAGAACTAACGAGCCACCACCAACCGGAAGAATTCAGGAAAGGTCAAAAGGAGATGCCACATGTGCTACCAACTTCCCAGAATCCTCCATGCTGGAATCCATCTTGGCTGAGTGATGCGTGCGCCACCAGGAAGGACCCTGAGTCAGAGTGATTGGCCACAGACAACCTGGAAACTAACCCCGTCCCCATAAAACCCGAGACTGCGAGCCACGTGGCAGAGCAGTCCTCCTGGGTTCCCTTGCCCTGCAGCGCTCCACCCGCGTTCCCCTTTCCCAGTCTCTTGATTTGAGAGCACATATATCTCCTCTGACAATTCATTTCCTAGTGTTGGACAAGAGCCCACTCTTGGGTCCCCCTTTGTGCCACACAGACATGGGAAATACTGCATAGGCTCATTGGACAGTTTATCCTTCACGACAACTCTGCGACTTAAACATTATCCTCCCCGTGTTACAGATGAGCAAACTTCAGTAACTTGCCCAACACCACACAGCTAAGCAGCGAGAGGCAGGAGTCAAATTCAGGTCTGTCCATCTGCAAGGCTCCTGAAAGGCGTTCAGGAGACAGCCTGACCTTGGCTGTGCCTGACCCCACTGTCCTCTCTAGGGGACACAGCTTTTTCACTTGCAGCATCTGGGAATAGATAACCCCCAGGTGTAGAATGGTATAGGGTGTGAGCTATAAGGCAAACCACGTGACTGTACCCCTCCCCCAACCCTGGTGTCTGGCAGACATCACCAATCGATCACAGATGTGAAGTCAGAACCGAGAGGAAATGTTGCATTTTGGGGAAGCTTCATCTGTAGAAGCCATCAAACTACATGCTGTTAAATATTCACATAGATTGAATAAGACTTAGTATGTGCCTTATAAAATACAGAATGTGACTTCCCTGGGAGAATGGTAACCACAACCTGCCCTCTTGTGCAGGAAAATCCTTGACTGGCATTCAGACTCTTTGGACCACAGGAGGATTCACCCAATAGAATAGAGCGACTCCCCCGGACCTGTAGTGGGGTCACACACAGAGCTGCTTGTTGTGCTGGCTGGGAACTAAGTCATAGTAGTAGCTGATGCAGCACTTCAATAAGCAACAAAATCCATTTAAAAAGTGAATTACCCATGGTTTATGACTAATAATAAAATAATGAGGTTACATCCATTGCAAAAATGTCTGTGAGTGGGAGAGAATATGATAAGAGCAAAAAAAAAAAAATGTGAATTGTTTACTCAAAAAAGAAAGGGATTTTTAAAAAAAGACTACAGCTTGCCTCATTCTAGCATGAGTTTCACCTTGGGCTTTGCTGGCTCTAGATATGCCCGTGAAGCTCTCCAAGGATTCCTCCAGCTTTGGTGTCATGGGGAACCCATGGGCTGCCGCCCCGAGGCTCCTCTGTCCAAGGGATTCTTCAGGTGAAAAGACTGGAGTGGATTGCCATTTCCTTCTCCAGGGGATCTTCCCACCCCAGCGATTGAACCTGGGTCTCCTGCACTGTAGGACGGTTCTTTATTGTTTTCTGAGCCACCAGTTGACTCATTGGAAAAGACCCTGATGCTGGGAGGGATTGGGGGCAGGAGGAGAAGGGGACGACGGAGGATGAGATGGCTGGATGGCATCACCGACTCGATGGACATGAGTCTGAGTGAACTGCGGGAGTTGGTGATGGACAGGGAGGCCTGGCGTGCTATGATTCATGAGGTCGCAGAGTCGGACACGACTGAGCGACTGAACTGAACTGAACTGAGCCACCAGTTGCTAAGCTCCTTTGGCCTTTTCCTTGTGTCTGCAACCCACACTCTAAGGCCTTGGCTACGATGCTCCTTTAGGGAGGATGCTGGGACAATGGTGAGACTGTATATTAATATGTTCCTCCTGCACTCCAGTGTTCTTGCCTGGAGAATCTCAGGGACAGGGGAGCCTGGTGGGCTGCTGTCTATGGGGTCGCACAGAGTCGGACACGACTGAAGCGATTTAACAGCAGCAGCAGCAGCAGCTCCAGGAAAGGGGAGGAAAGACCAGAGGAGACAGACAGGAGGAGGGAGACAAGGAGAGATGCCCACTGAGCTTAGCTG
This sequence comes from Cephalophus harveyi, assembly GCA_006410635.1. NCBI lineage: Eukaryota > Metazoa > Chordata > Mammalia > Artiodactyla > Bovidae > Cephalophus > Cephalophus harveyi. The sequence goes on from SJYT01001687.1 coordinate 359,284, forward strand.
GTACCCACCCAACTCTTGTTGTGTCAGCCACTTGGCCTTTTGATTTAGGCACTGGACACCATGATCACCTGGACCCAATCCTTTTAGACTCTGGAGTTCTTGTTGCCGGCTCCTTCCCAGGGCTGGGTCAGGGGTCTTTGTTCGGACCTGCCTGGCTTCTACTGCTTCCTCGCTAACCCACCTGACTGGGATCCTGGTTCCCTGTCTGGTGGGAGGACCCATCCTAGGAGCACATGCTCTGTCCTCAGACCCAGCTGGGTTGGAATCCTGAGTCTGCCATTTGCGTATTGGGGGACTTGCCCTTTCTGCATGAGAAATACCCTGAGATATTAACTACTTCAGAGGGACACTGTGGGTTTTGAACACAAGGTATGTGTAAGCCAGCTTTCACCCTTGGCTGACGTCTTCCGGTCTCTGTTCTGGGTCATATGGATGGGAGGCAAAACTCAGCCCCTCATTCATTTTCATGAAAGCCCATTCACCCAGGGCGTTAGATTATATGGATGATGTCAGAGTTGGAGGAGGGTCTACATCAGAGCAAACCCCCTTCTCCTTGCGTAAGCCCAACCCCTCTCCATGTTCCTCCTTCCCTCCTTCTCTCCTTCCTGCTTTCTCTCTCCTCATCTGCTTTGCCATCCTTTCCAGAAGCAGAACCCACATGTTCTTAAGGAGCTGCATCATCCTTTGACATCCTGGTGCATGGTAACATCCTCTCCTATGGAGTCTCAAGGAAAGGCACTTTCCTCCCTGGGTGGAATTCTAAAGCCAAACGTTAAGATTTTTTTCTGCCTTGTTCTGTAATAAGAGGAAACATCTCCGAGAGTGTCTGGTGAATAACAGATGCTGAATAAACTGAAGATGTTGTTGGCATCTTATCTCCTTACCGGGGCTCTGTCTCACCTTGTACAGTGACCTGGCAACAGAGACCCCTGCCGAGCTTTGGCCGGAAATGCAGAAATACACCCTGACGACTCGCGATGCACATTTACTTTCTGTTACTTCTGAAGTCTCTCTGGGATCTCTATCAACGTTTGATTAACTGGGAAGCTAGCATGCTGTGGTTTTGACCGTTTCTTTGTGATTGTGCGAGAAATGAAATGTAACAGGTAGCATCGTGAGAGGAGCATTGCTGGGGCTTCTAGGAAGAAGTGAAGCCCCGTTATCGGGTGCCATCCATGTGTTAGGTTCTGTGCTGACCCTTTAAGTTTTCTCATTTTATCTTCTCATCGAGCAGTAAGGTTGATACTGTTATCCCCATTAAACAGATGAAGAAATTGAGGCTCAGTCGGGTTATGTCTCATTTCCCTGGGTCACAGATTACATTGATTCCAGGTCTTTCAGACTGCAAAACTCTTAACTTTCAAAAGCCATAAAACTTTGCCTTCCTTCAAATCAAATATGACATGAACACCAATATAATAAACAAGCTGCTTTGGGTGCAGGTAGGAGATGGGGAGCCCAGAGTCTCGTACTCAGCCTCCTGGTCCTTGCAGTTACCCCCAGGCATCTTGCAGGAATGCCAAGGCTTACAGTGCAGAGTTTGAACACCTGGTGAGGTTCCAGTGACTTACACGGTTCCTCAGGCAGGAATGGTAACCTGCGAACCTCACTTTCCTGCTGCATAAAGCAAGGCATATGGACCAGAGAGCTGCTGAAACGCCTCCAGAATCTTCCAGGTTTTGAGCTTCTGTGTCTCACTTGATACAAACCGGAAGAAAGGGTGGGCAGAAGGTGGGCTGCTCTCGGATGATCAATTGGGTCTGAGTATTTGGCTCAGAAGGTGTTTTCTTCCCTTTGAGTGTTGGTGAAACTGATCAAGAAGAGGCCAGAGGGATCCTGGCTCAGAGCCAGTGGGAAGCCGTCACTCTGGGAATAACCGCCTTGAGAGTGAAGGGAAAAATCCCCTTTGTGAGTTCTTTTGCAGAGAACACAGTCGGCAAGAGTGTTCAGCTCACTCCTGTGGATGAAGAAGTGCTTGGCCAGAGGGGGCTGTCCTTGGGGTGTAGGGAAGAGGCATCAGGGTATAGTTTGGGGTGCTAACAAAGGGTCAGAGGGTCTTTTGTTGATCACCAAAGCCCAGTGGTCCAGCGCAGTTGAACAAGCTCTTCATTAACTCCTAAGATGTGCCAGGTACCGGGCTGGGCGCTGGGGCTAGAGGGATGAGTAGAACGGGGTATCTGCTCTCCAGGGGCTCCTGTTTGCCACAGACCCCTCCTGCCACCACCTAAAGGCATGTTCCCAGATCCCTGAGACCTGTTCCCTTCCTCCTCCCCAAGCCCACACAGCTCGGGCCAAGTGGGAAGAGCATGGCGCCATCACGGACCGGCTCTGTGCCCTTGGTGAAGTCACCTAACTACTCTGGGCCTCAGCTTCCTTCTCTGCAAAACAGAGCTAACATTCTGTGACGAGCAGGGCTGCCCTGAGGGTAAAATGAGACAACAGGTGGGAAGAGCTTCGCTTGCAGTACTTCCTGAGTTTGCTGAGTCTTAGCTTTGGGAAGTGCTTATGAAAGTCCTTCATTCAAGGTGTCAGTAGGTGGCTGGTCCCATGTGCCTGTCTTAATGGGCATCTCCTCTCTCCAGCCACAGTCTTAGCTCTTCCTGATTCACTGGATCTGAGGTCTCTAATACAGGGCCTGGCACATAGTGGGTGCTTGGTACTTCCTGGATGAATGAATGAGTGAGTGAATGAATGAACTGCACCATCCTGCTTTCTCCCAGCCACAGTACAGAGGATGAGTGCAGGCGGCTGGCTTCTCCCAATCCAGCAGGAGCAGAGGATCCTTCATGTTGGTCCCCGTGAGCCCTACTTTGAGCTGGGCTCAGCATCGAATCACATCTGAGCCCTGGGCTGATGGCAGGTTTTCCTGTGTGACCTTGAGCCGGTCACTCAACCTCTCTGGGCTTCTCTGTTCCGTCTGTTATGGGGCGATGCGTGTGTGCTCAGTTGTGTCCAACTCTTAGCGGCCCCTTGAACTGTAGCCCTAGAGTCTCCTCTGTCCATGGGATTTTTCAGCAAGAACACTGGAGTGGGTTGCCGTTTCCTGCTCCAAGGGATCCTCCTGACCCGGGGATGAACCTGCATCTCTGGGCGTCTCCTGCATTGGCAGGCGGATTCTTTACTACTAGTGTCACCTGGGAAGCCCCATTCCATCTGTGATGGTTGGGGCCTTAAGTCTTTGGTGGTCTGAGACTCATGAGGTCCCCCTGGGTCCTACCCATGCCTTCCCACCTTCCACTACAACAGCAAACTTCCCCTGGCCCAGCCAGATGGAAGGGGAACTCAGAGCCTGCTTGCTTTCTGAGCTGTGATTTTTGGTTTGATGTTTTTATTTCATCCCGCTGAGTGATTTAAGTATGTTCACAAATGATTATATTGTGCTCCTGTTAAACAATACTAAAATCAAATCAAATACGAAAATCAAATCCACCCATCAGTCAGTAACAGGCAGCTCTGATGTCTCAGGGGAAACAGGTCCTTGTAGGCAGCACAGAAGCAGTGAGGCATCCCTGCCTCCTGTCCCTGCGGCTCTAGGGACAGCTCAACCCCCAAGGTCAAAGCAGGAGAGATGGAACCAGGAGGAAGTCAAAGTCACCGCAGAGAAACTGAGCAGTAATAAGCCCTCCCAGCTGGAGACCCCATGTAGGTGCTTAGAAGAGCAGTGTCTCATTCCTCACAATGACCCTTTGTGAGTAAGAACTACTAGCCCTGAAGATCCACAGTAGACTAATTGATGATATAGACATTGCTGATATTTACTGAACCCTTACTAACTTGGACTGACTCTTCAAATCCTTTCAACAACCTTGTGGGGTTGGTACTTTTATGACCTCCATTGTATCAGTATATCTGGGGAGACTGGAGTGGAAAAGAGGCCTACGATCATGAATAGCAAGAGACAGAGCTGGAGGCAGAACCCAACCATTTCCACGCTCATCACTGCCTGTCTCGCCTTGCCTTATACTGCAGCGGGTGGGGTCCACAGGAAGCAGAGCCAGTTACTGGGGGTGGGGTGTGTGTGCGCGTGTAGATGGATGGGTGGAGACTGTGGCAGAGACTTGGGGATGGAACATGGGTTCTGCAGATTGCAGTGTTAGGGGAAACACTGACTGGAGCTGTGCACCCTGGCCAGGCGCCCTAGTAAACATTGCATGAGCTATTTTACAACAGGAGGTCCCGGTAAGGAACTCAGAACTAACGAGCCACCACCAACCGGAAGAATTCAGGAAAGGTCAAAAGGAGATGCCACATGTGCTACCAACTTCCCAGAATCCTCCATGCTGGAATCCATCTTGGCTGAGTGATGCGTGCGCCACCAGGAAGGACCCTGAGTCAGAGTGATTGGCCACAGACAACCTGGAAACTAACCCCGTCCCCATAAAACCCGAGACTGCGAGCCACGTGGCAGAGCAGTCCTCCTGGGTTCCCTTGCCCTGCAGCGCTCCACCCGCGTTCCCCTTTCCCAGTCTCTTGATTTGAGAGCACATATATCTCCTCTGACAATTCATTTCCTAGTGTTGGACAAGAGCCCACTCTTGGGTCCCCCTTTGTGCCACACAGACATGGGAAATACTGCATAGGCTCATTGGACAGTTTATCCTTCACGACAACTCTGCGACTTAAACATTATCCTCCCCGTGTTACAGATGAGCAAACTTCAGTAACTTGCCCAACACCACACAGCTAAGCAGCGAGAGGCAGGAGTCAAATTCAGGTCTGTCCATCTGCAAGGCTCCTGAAAGGCGTTCAGGAGACAGCCTGACCTTGGCTGTGCCTGACCCCACTGTCCTCTCTAGGGGACACAGCTTTTTCACTTGCAGCATCTGGGAATAGATAACCCCCAGGTGTAGAATGGTATAGGGTGTGAGCTATAAGGCAAACCACGTGACTGTACCCCTCCCCCAACCCTGGTGTCTGGCAGACATCACCAATCGATCACAGATGTGAAGTCAGAACCGAGAGGAAATGTTGCATTTTGGGGAAGCTTCATCTGTAGAAGCCATCAAACTACATGCTGTTAAATATTCACATAGATTGAATAAGACTTAGTATGTGCCTTATAAAATACAGAATGTGACTTCCCTGGGAGAATGGTAACCACAACCTGCCCTCTTGTGCAGGAAAATCCTTGACTGGCATTCAGACTCTTTGGACCACAGGAGGATTCACCCAATAGAATAGAGCGACTCCCCCGGACCTGTAGTGGGGTCACACACAGAGCTGCTTGTTGTGCTGGCTGGGAACTAAGTCATAGTAGTAGCTGATGCAGCACTTCAATAAGCAACAAAATCCATTTAAAAAGTGAATTACCCATGGTTTATGACTAATAATAAAATAATGAGGTTACATCCATTGCAAAAATGTCTGTGAGTGGGAGAGAATATGATAAGAGCAAAAAAAAAAAAATGTGAATTGTTTACTCAAAAAAGAAAGGGATTTTTAAAAAAAGACTACAGCTTGCCTCATTCTAGCATGAGTTTCACCTTGGGCTTTGCTGGCTCTAGATATGCCCGTGAAGCTCTCCAAGGATTCCTCCAGCTTTGGTGTCATGGGGCAGACAGTCTTGTGCAGTTTTATTTTCATAAAAATATCATGTTTTCATTATTATTTTCATCCATCCACCCACCCTCCATTCATCCCTCCCTCCATCCATCTATTCATTCATCCATTTATCCATCCATCCATCCATCCACCCACCCACCCTCCATTCACGCCTCCATCCTTCCATCTGTCCTATCCATTCATCAGTCCGCCAACTCCCCATCCACCCATCCCTCCCTCCATCCATCCATTCATCCATTTACCAACACCCATTCATCCACCCACACCTTCCATCCATCCATTCATCTACTCTCCATCCATCCATCCATCGTCCATCTATTCATCCTTCTACCCACCTACTCACTCATTCACTTTGCAAGTGTGCAATAAATGTTTCTTTATCCCCTAATCTGTCCCAGGAACATAGCTAGGAGGAATTGAGGCTACAAAGATGAATAAGACCTGGTTCCTATGACCTGGGGGCTTATCCTCTAGAAAGAACAGGCATGCACCTAACGAAGCACGTGCTGAAATGGAGCCACAATGTACAGGAATCGTGGGGGCACTGAGAAGGGCGTGGCCAGACCAGCCTGGAGTGGGGGCAGAAGTCAGAAAATTCTTTATGGAGGCCGTGGTCACCTGCGAGCTGAGTCTAGAAAGACTGTTGTTCGTTAGATCTGGTGTGGGAAAGGTGTTCTGGGTCCAAGGACCTGCCCAGGCCAAGGCCCAGAGGTAAAGAAAGTCCTGGCCTGGAGGGGAGCCTCTGGCAGGGCAACAAGAGTGCATGGGGGCGAATGTCAGCCGGTGTGCCTTGCTCAGCGCCCTGGAACAGCCCCGGGAGACTAAAACATTCTCCATCCTTGCTACGGTGATTCCCACGCCTGCAGTGAGTCTACATCACGGAGAAGCAGTCCCTGCAGGATTCACGCCCTCTCTCCCCTCCCCAGGGGTGAGAGCTGCCTCGGCAGAAGAGCGTGCTTCAGTGTGCCTGTGCATGCCGACACACCATCATCATCGCGTCTTCATCTGGACACAGTTTCTTGGCCGAGTGCTGTCGGTGCCAGCCGCGCGTTCTCAGCAAATTGCCTCGGTGTGTGATTTGTTGGTTGAAACAGGGAGAGGGGAAGTGTCGTAGGGATGCAGGCAGGGAGGTGGCCTCACCAGAGGCGGGAGCTTGGAGGCACACAGCCTGGCTTGGCCACTCACTCTGGGCCTGCCCTGGGCCATGCACCGCCCTACTCAGAGCCTAGGGTTTTCTTTACTCCCTCCAACCCTGGGCAGGTTGTTGGCATAAGTATTCTTGTCTTTTCCTGTCCTGGGCTCCTGGCACCTTCTCCCCTGGACTTCAGTGCTGCTGGGGTCCTCATGACATGGTTCTAGGGGGTCCTGACCCATCCAGCCCCTTTCTCTGACTCACGCTCTCAGCTCCATAAGCTGGAAAGTGGCCCTTTGAGCTCCGGATTCTGCCCTGAACTTTCTTTCCTTTCTCTTCATCTACTTCCTCTGTTTTTCTTTTTTAAAACCCTGGGAGTATTTTCATCTTTCTAAGAAGATCCCTCAGTCCAATGTCTACCTCTGAGTATCATCAACTGGAGAGGCCAGACGAGGGACTGATCACTGGCTCTGTTAGATTAGACCATCTCAGAACTGCCGTGCACAGCTGTGCAGGGCGTGCACTGCACAACAGCGGGAGATTCGCATGAATCAAGGTGTGCGTGCCACCACCAGAGGGCGCTCTGGGACCTGGAGCAGCCTCTCTCCCTCCGCTACAGCCCTGCCTGGGTTCCCTCCTTGGCTGGCCATCAACCACCATCATCCCATTGTTTCCCCTTGAATTACAGCAGCTTTACAAATAATGAAAACACTCCTGTTCCAATGGACAGGGCAGGGGGTTGGGGCTGGGGTCTCGAATGTGTTTGTAGGGCCACAGAACTGCCCTCCATTCACAGTCTCTATTGGAATGGTGGCCTTTTACAACCTGGCTCTTTTCAGTGGGTGTATTTGAAAGAGAAGTTGGGTCCAGGCTGTAATGTTCACCTAACAGGTTTTCTCCAAGTGAAGAGTATCTCAGTGCATTTGCTACAGTTTTGGCTTTTAGCTCCGTTCAGAATCCACTTTCCAGACCACTGGATGGGCACAGAGTTGAGGTGGGGGTGGTGTCTGAGGATGAATAAAAAAATCACAATTGCAGACCAAGAAAATCTGGAAGCAAAATGGAATAATAAATTGTTCTGTATGGTCAAGGCCAAGGCCGTGGGTCTATTATCTCGGTGTGGCTTCCACCCAGGCTGGGAGTGTGCGTGAGTGGGTGCTGGGGGTGGGGTGGGCTGCGCACAGGGCGCCCCTCCCAGCTCTGCCCTCTGCCTCCTCCAGTCCTCACTGGGGCCACGTGCCCGTCCCCCTCTCCCCACCCCCACCTCAGCCCTCCACTGGCCCTCGAGCAGATTCTGAACCAGCTAGGAGGACGTCCAGCGGACCCAGCAGCCCACTACATGTCCTGGCCCTGAATATGGACAGGCAGGATGCTTGTTGAGCCCCTGCACTGACCGAGCGTGCGGCTCCAGTTAGCTGGGGGTGGGGGCCCTGTAATACCCGAGGCCCCACACTCCACCCGTGGCCTCTGAAGGTCCAGCACGGGGATCAGAATGAGCGGCTGCCGCCTTTATCCTCTGGGACGGCCCTGCTGCCCGCGTTCGGGAGCCTGGGGGAATTTCCTCCCTGGGCTGTGACCCTGTATGGTGAAGGCTCTGTGGCAGGCAGGCAGGGAGGCTCTGTGTGCCTACAATAGGGGCCATAAAATTCTTCTATTATCCTCTTTCTGGAACTTCCCAGTGTGGGGATGGTGGACATTTACAGGCATAAAATGTGTGGATGAAGGACTTCCCCGGTGACCAGTGGTTAGGACTCCTTTGCTTTCACTGCCTTGGGCTCTGGGTTCGATTCCTGGTCGAGGTACTAAGTCATGCAGCATGGACCAAAATGAAAATAAGTGTGGCTCCTGGCAAATGAGATCTGGCATCGAAAGTGTGTGCTCTTGAGCCACTTAACTCTCAGGTTGGGGCTGAGTTCTCAGGTCTGATCTTTCCAGCTCAGCTCTGCACCAACTTGTTGTTGTTTAGCTGTTAAGTGGTATCCAGCTCTTTTGCGACCCCATGGACCGTAGTCCACCAGGCTCCTCTGTCCATGGGATTTCCCAGGCAAGAATACTGGGGTGGGTTGCCATTTCCTTCTCCAGGGGATCTTCCCAACCCAGGAGAACCCACATCTTCTGCATTGCAGGCAGATTCTTTACCACTGTGCCACCTGGGAAGAACCAACTGGACTCACATTTAATTGAATCTTAAGCATGTTTTCAAAGAGTGACGCCACACTGTGTTCCATCATTCCCCAAATAATTAATACTCATGGGGGGCTCATTAGAATTATAAAATCTCATCTATCACTACCTGTCAGTCCTTCAAACTGTGACTTCCTGGCCATCGTCTCTGGAAATGTCACCATCGCCAGCATGCTGGGCCACATTTTTTACACAGTCAGAGTACTTTACAAGCTTAAAAAAACCGTTCTTTTCCACTAAATGATTTCAATTTTGTATGGCTGGGCTGGTGATCCCAGTGATAGTTACAGTCTACGGGGTACGTCCAGGAAATGCTTTGAAGGGGAGCTGGGGACACATTGCCCTTTCATAGACATCATCTTAAGTGCTTAGACCATTAGGAAGGACTACAGTGGAAAGATCAATACACCACCAGCCTCGGGAGTTCAGAGTCATTTGTATCCGTTATGGGCTGGCTCCTGAGACGGACATTCACCCTCACCTTTCCATTGAGGGAATGTCAATGTCAATGTCCACACAGAACACCACATGGGCTCGTGGAAAAGATAGCTTGGGGATAAGATATGGAGTACTTCCTGCCATATCAGGAAACCAGGATGTCATAGTCATCAGCGATTCCAGCCCTCCACCGTGATCTGGTGAGCCCTAAGGACACTCAGGAAGAGGAAGAATACCAGTGACCTAACAGCCCCCAGATTGCAGTCACTCCTTAGGGTGAGCCCAAGGGGGCTCAGGATGTGAAAAATACAGGATACTGGCCCCAGATGGCTGAGATGCACACGAGAGGAATGATTGTATCTAAGCCCAGACTCCTGCATCTTCCCACACACAGAAGAACACTCAATTCCATAACTTGAGATATCTGGCTTCCTTTAATTAACACCAATCTTTCGACGGTCAGACTACCTGCCCTTTGTTGCACAGCTTCTGCATCACCTGGCTCCTGCCCTCGCCTCCTCAGAACAGTTCTCTCAGGGTCACTTGAGATGCTGTCTCCTGGACTTGAAGTTCTAAAAAATTCCCACCAAATAAAACACAGCTCTCAACTTTTAGATTGTGAATATTTTTTAAGTTGGTAGGGGTTGCAGAGGCACAAAGTATCGGAGGATATACAACATGATATTGAGAAAAGAGAGTGGACTTTGGAATGGGGCTCTGGATTGTAATTCTCAGCTGTTTCTTCACCTCTAGCAGGGGGACTGGTACCTTCCTGCGAGTCTCCATGGACACTGAAGAGATGGTCTAGGGGGGAAACGGCACTGGAGCAGAGCAAGGATTAGTCAATACTCGGGGGTAGGACTGTGTGGTTAAACGACTGGGCTCTGGACTCAGGCAGACCTGGTTTTGGGTTCAAGCTCTGTTACTTAATGGCTCAGTTTCCCCAACTGTAAATTGAGAGTAACAATGCCTATCTCATTGTTGTAAGAATGTCTATATTTCATTAATTGCAAGACACATATTTCCCCACATCCTAACCCCTCCGTAAGACCTTACCATCCCATCCGTGGTAGTGTTTTTCTTTCTTACTGGCACATAACATAATATTGGCCCCTACAGCTGTCTCTGTCTTAGATTTGATGAAATATTGTAAATGGGCTCAAGCCTGGTACCTAGCACACAGTGGGAGCTCAATAAATGGCAGCTGTTGCTATGACTTCCTATGTGATCCTGGGCAAGTTTTAAAATATCTTTGAGCCTCAGTTTCCTCATCAGCACAATGGGAATAATTACTTCTCAGAGCTTGAGGGTGCATGAAAAGAGGGAGCATGGAGACTGAGGAGCCCTGGTGTACAAAGGAGCTCTAGATGTATCCTCCCATGGAACTGTACCCAGGGGACACCTTCTCTTTTTGGAGTTTCAGCACGGGTGGAGTGGAGAAGGGCCAGATGCCTGACCTCTGCAGCCCTGCAGGACAACATCCCCTGCTCACTGCTACCTGCAATGCTACCAAGGCTCAGGGCAGGCCGGCTTGAAACAGATGGGAAGGTGAGGGAAGACAATGGGGGCAGGCAACTCTGCTGGGCATGAAGACCTTGACCTCAAACCTGAAGCCCCACTGGGGATGGCAACTAAGATGTCAATAACCCATATGAAGGCCTCAGTGGAAGTCCTCCTTCTACTGAATGTGGCTACTGGGAAAACTGCCCAGATCACAGATCTCGTAGAGCCACTCCTGAGTCCCCACGGGCCTTCTGGCAGAATGCACCTGTGTGCTGGAGACAAGTGGTAAGAGAGCGCAGCTTTTGGTTGGCCACAGGGATTGGCAGCCTTCCCTTCTGCTGTGTTCCTGAAGGACCACGGTCCGGACTGGGGTCGATCAGAGCTAGTGTCGAATCCTGACTCCAGATGGCCATGGATGCATGACGCCCCTCTACAGGTCTCAGCGTCCGTATCTGTAGAGCTCACGCGTGTGTGCATGCGTGTCAGCTCCATTGTGTCCAACTCTTTGCAACCCCATGGACTGTAGCCTGCTAGGCTCCTCTGTCCATGGAATTCTCTGGAGTGGATCGCCATTTCCTCCTTCAGGGAATCTTCCCTACCCAGGGATCAAGCTTGCATCTCGTGTGGCTCTTGTGTTGGCAGGTGAATTCTTTACCACTGAGCTCCCTGGGAAACCCGCTGTGTGAAAGTGAAAGTGTTAGTTGCTCAGTTGTGTCTGACTCTTGGCAACCCCATGGACTATAACCCACCAGCCTCCTTTGTCCATGGGATTCTCCAGGCAAGAACACTGGAGTGGGTTGCCATTTTCTTCTCCAGGGGATCTTCCCCATCCAGGGAGTGCTCGTGAATAAAGTCATAGAGTTGGTACCCCAAAATGTTGGGCTGCCCACGCCACTTCCCTCCTCCCCAACTCAGAGGCTTTGGAAATCACATCTGGAGAAACCATAAGCGGTATTGACTTAACTACAAAATGCTCTGATGTCTTCCCTGCTGCTTTGACAAAGTGGTCTTTGAAGTGAACCTTCCCTTGCAAGTCTGGAACATCACAGATGAACAGATGCAAACTGTCAGACCATGAGGAAGCCCTGGGTTGCTCGCCTTTCAAAGAGGAACAATCTCCCGTTCAAGCTCTTTCCCGTTCAAGCTCCTTGAGGTTGTTCCACGGCTTCAGCCCTCCTGCGTGGCGGTGGGCATGCTGGTGTATGGCATCATGGTAGAGAGTGGGAGGGTGGGGGCAGGGAGGAACTGGGACAGACACCTTTTGGCCCAGGCACTTTGCATAGATATAGCATGAGGTGGGTACCATTGTTATCCCTCATATACAGATGAGGAATCTCAGACAGAGTTGGGTGGAGGTTTGCCCAAGATCTCACTGCTGGGAAGTGATGGAGTCAGGATTCAGACTTGGACAGTCTGATGCTGAAACCCAGCACCTCTCTCCTGTGGTCCCCGCTCCAAGGAAGCCCTCCCTGTCTAATGCCAGGTGATGGCCACTGCTCTTTGAGAGAGGCCACCCATTCAGAGACCCAGGGAGGCTCTCCAGAGGGCATCCTCTTTCTCTCAGTGTGAGACAGCCATGTTATCACCATTGTACTGATGGGGAGACGGAGGCTCACAGCAGCAAAATGATTTGCCTGCGATCATCCAGCAATTCAGAGAAAGGGTTTGGACAAGAACCCAAGTCTTTTGACTCCTGGTCCTGTCCCATGCTGACTGAGCCCGCTGCCTCCCGTTCCCTCACCCCATCTAGACCTCTTTTTGGGTTACCGCCCAGCCACTTGTGAGGGCAGGGTGATCTCGTATCCCTAGTCAGCCACTGCACTGTCCGCAGCCCCGCGGTTTCACGTTCTTTTCCTGGGGGCTTATTTAGTTGGTCTTGGCAGCAGCATGGGGGATCCCGTTCCCTGACCAGGGATTGAAACTGGGGCCTCTGCATCAGGAGCGTGGGGTCTTAGCCACTGGACCCACCAGAGAAGTTCTTTTTTTGTGAACTTTGCAAAAATACAAATAAATGGACTCAGCTCTGGGGTCCTCCAGGGAAGCCCACAGACAGGCACTTTACTTGGGGGTGGTTGGGAGCAGAAAGAATTATGTTCGGAGTCAGACATCCTAAGCTTGAAACCCAGCTTCACTGAGCGCTAGCTTGGCGACCTGGGGCAAACCACTGACTTTCTTTGAGTATCGGTTACCTCCTGTCTCTGTCCTGGAGAGCCTTTATGAGATAATATAGGAACCGAATCCAGTGCACTGTTTATAGGACACAGAGCAGGTGCTCAACATAGCCGAGATCTTGGCCTTTGTCACTGGAAAAAGAGTCCAGAAAATTTTGTTTGCCTTAAGAGCATCCTGTCTATAAAATTCACCCAGCCTTGAGCCAGGAGAGGGGTTATTTTAATGATTCAAGGATCTTGGATTTTCACAAAGGGCTTAGCCAGGGTCCTTTAAGTGGCAGCTATATGTGCATGCTGCCATGCCTGTTTATGATTCATTAGCCATTTGACAGGGACTTTAGTGGCGAGAGAGAAAGAGCTCAGCCCGTGTTATGGACAGCCAGCGCTGGGAACCATTACCCGCTAGAAATCAAACAGAATTGGTGAAAAAAAAAAAAAAAGATCTGAAGGAGTAACCCAAGGAAAAGATTTCATTTATAAATATCCGTCTTACCCTTTTTCCCAGGAACCCATCCTTCAGTTGTTTAAAAGCAAGATAGAAACACAGAATCAGGCACCTCCCCCTTCCAAATGTTTCTCCCTAAACTTTAAAAGCCCAGTGACAGGTGATTGGAACAAGCCTTCACAATGTAAGAGGCCACAGCTGTAATTGTTCATTCTTCCGGCTGTAATTTATCTTGCTATCCCTTTGGGTAGCTAAACAGCTCTGATCATGGGCTGCCCAATCGGCTTATAAGTCTTCTTGATGAATCACTCTCCCTCTCTCCGTCCTTTCTCTGGGCTGCGGTAATTCTTGACAACTGCCTTAGAGCCTCTGTCTCCCGTGGGTGCGGAAGAGAAGAGCCATCTATTAGGAGGAACACGTGGAGAACAGAAAGCTTTGGGCATTGGGAAGCTGGCAGGTGGAGAGCTGAGCCCTCGTCTCAAGACAGAGAGGCCAGGGCACAGAATGCAGTGGATGTTCAGTGACCTCCAGGATCTGAGGCACCCTTGTCTGTTTGGGGTCTTTGGATCAGGAATGGCTGGGCAAACTTCATCCACTGAGCTCCAGTGAGTGTCTGGAGCATCTTAAGAAAGTGCCATGTGCTAGAATTGTGGAGCCACTGCAAGGGTAAACTGGACCTCGTGTGTTTCAGAAATGGAATGCTCATCTTCCTCCTGGGCTGGTGGGCTTTTCCATCCCCCTGTGCCTCTGAGTGGCGTTAGTGGTAAAGAACCTGCCTGCCAATGATGGAGACATAAGAGACACCGGTTCGATCCCTGGGTGAGAAAGATGCCCTGGAGGAGGGCATGGCCACCTACTCCAGTATTCTTGCCTGGAGAATCCCATGGACAGAGGAGCCTGGTGGGCTACACAGTCCAGAGGGTCAAAAAGAGTTGGGCATGACTCAAGTGACTTAGCACAAATGCACGTGTCTCTGGGTGGCGTGTAGGACTCTTTCTCCTAGGCTGAGGCAGTTAAGAATAGATGTGCTCTCTCTTTCCACAGCTGATGTCAGAAGGAGTGATGAGGAAGCCTAGAGGAGGAGGACAGAGCTACAGATGGGAGAAAGGTGGGTCCCTGAATGACTGCGTGGAGCCGGGCTCCACTGCCAATTGCACGAGACTACACACGAAGGAGAAATATACTTTCACTGTGCTTAACCCTTCTCATGGAAGGGTCGATTGCTATAGCAGTGAACCTCTCTTATCTACTGTGACTTCCCAGGTGGCCCAGTGGTAAAGAAGAGGCCTGCCAACGCAGGAGACACAAGACATGTGGGTTCAATACCCGGGTTGGGAAAATGCCCTGGAGTAGGAAATGGTGACCTGCTCTGATATTCTTGCCTGGAAAGTCCCATGGACAGAGGGGCCTGTTCATGGGGTCATAAAGAGTCAGGCATGACTGAGCTACCAAGCACACACATCTACTACGGCAATACTTTATTTAACAGAACTCAATTACTCAAACTGAAGGTTCATTATGAGTGAGAACAGTGGCTTCTACTCATACAGACTGTATATGGTAACTCACCTCTACTAGCTGTTATGTGGACACTCAGCTCACAACTCAGAGAACATTGGATACCTGAATTCTTACATTTTAGACCTGATAAATTGACCCCTTCTCTTTTTCCCTTTGGGCTCTTCCCAGGTAAAGAGCCTGTCTGCCAATGCAGGAGATGTAAGAGACACGGGTTTGATCCCCGGTTTGGGAAGATCCTCTGGAGGAGGGCATGGCAACCCACTCCAGCATTCTTGCCTGGAGAATCCCATGGACAGAGGAGCCTGCAGGGCTATAGTTCACAAAGGTTCGCACAGAGCTGGACACGGCTAAAGTGACTTAGCATGCACGCACCTTTTCCCTTTACGCCCACTGGATGGGTGAGCAAGTCTAATTCCATCTCCCCACGACCATGCAGGTGTTTCCTCCACTCTACAGTTGAGACTGTCCTCAGCTCCCTCCTGGACCATTGGAACAGTCTCCTAATTGCACACCCTGCCTCTCATGCACCCCTTCCAGTCTGACTCCCACCTGATCTTCCTAAAATGCAGACTCAGTCACATCACCACCTTCCCCAGTAAAATCCAAGCTTCTTTTTTCTGCAGAAGACCCTCTGTGATCTGCCTTTCTGTCTCTCCTCTCATCCTCTCCCAGACCACTGGGCTCCCATAGCCTATCCTCCTTTGCTCTTCTATTTCCCTGCTCCGATGTTTCTTCCTGCTTCTCAGCCTTCAGCCAGCTACCTGGACCTCAAGGCTCAAAAAAAAAAAAAAAAGATCTGAAGGAGTAACCCAAGGAAAAGATTTCATTTATAAATATCCGTCTTACCCTTTTTCCCAGGAACCCATCCTTCAGTTGTTTAAAAGCAAGATAGAAACACAGAATCAGGCACCTCCCCCTTCCAAATGTTTCTCCCTAAACTTTAAAAGCCCAGTGACAGGTGATTGGAACAAGCCTTCACAATGTAAGAGGCCACAGCTGTAATTGTTCATTCTTCCGGCTGTAATTTATCTTGCTATCCCTTTGGGTAGCTAAACAGCTCTGATCATGGGCTGCCCAATCGGCTTATAAGTCTTCTTGATGAATCACTCTCCCTCTCCCCGTCCTTTCTCTGGGCTGCGGTAATTCTTGACAACTGCCTTAGAGCCTCTGTCTCCCGTGGGTGCGGAAGAGAAGAGCCATCTATTAGGAGGAACACGTGGAGAACAGAAAGCTTTGGGCATTGGGAAGCTGGCAGGTGGAGAGCTGAGCCCTCGTCTCAAGACAGAGAGGCCAGGGCACAGAATGCAGTGGATGTTCAGTGACCTCCAGGATCTGAGGCACCCTTGTCTGTTTGGGGTCTTTGGATCAGGAATGGCTGGGCAAACTTCATCCACTGAGCTCCAGTGAGTGTCTGGAGCATCTTAAGAAAGTGCCATGTGCTAGAATTGTGGAGCCACTGCAAGGGTAAACTGGACCTCGTGTGTTTCAGAAATGGAATGCTCATCTTCCTCCTGGGCTGGTGGGCTTTTCCATCCCCCTGTGCCTCTGAGTGGCGTTAGTGGTAAAGAACCTGCCTGCCAATGATGGAGACATAAGAGACACCGGTTCGATCCCTGGGTGAGAAAGATGCCCTGGAGGAGGGCATGGCCACCTACTCCAGTATTCTTGCCTGGAGAATCCCATGGACAGAGGAGCCTGGTGGGCTACACAGTCCAGAGGGTCAAAAAGAGTTGGGCATGACTCAAGTGATTTAGCACAAATGCACGTGTCTCTGGGTGGCGTGTAGGACTCTTTCTCCTAGGCTGAGGCGGTTAAGAATAGATGTGCTCTCTCTTTCCACAGCTGATGTCAGAAGGAGTGATGAGGAAGCCTAGAGGAGGAGGACAGAGCTACAGATGGGAGAAAGGTGGGTCCCTGAATGACTGCGTGGAGCTGGGCTCCACTGACAATTGCACGAGACTACACACGAAGGAGAAATATACTTTCACTGTGCTTAACCCTTCTCATGGAAGGGTCGATTGCTATAGCAGTGAACCTCTCTTATCTACTGTGACTTCCCAGGTGGCCCAGTGGTAAAGAAGAGGCCTGCCAACGCAGGAGACACAAGACATGTGGGTTCAATACCCGGGTTGGGAAAATGCCCTGGAGTAGGAAATGGTGACCTGCTCTGATATTCTTGCCTGGAAAGTCCCATGGACAGAGGGGCCTGTTCATGGGGTCATAAAGAGTCAGGCATGACTGAGCTACCAAGCACACACATCTACTACGGCAATACTTTATTTAACAGAACTCAATTACTCAAACTGAAGGTTCATTATGAGTGAGAACAGTGGCTTCTACTCATACAGACTGTATATGGTAACTCACCTCTACTAGCTGTTATGTGGACACTCAGCTCACAACTCAGAGAACATTGGATACCTGAATTCTTACATTTTAGACCTGATAAATTGACCCCTTCTCTTTTTCCCTTTGGGCTCTTCCCAGGTAAAGAGCCTGCCTGCCAATGCAGGAGATGTAAGAGACACGGGTTTGATCCCCGGTTTGGGAAGATCCTCTGGAGGAGGGCATGGCAACCCACTCCAGCATTCTTGCCTGGAGAATCCCATGGACAGAGGAGCCTGCAGGGCTATAGTTCACAAAGGTTCGCACAGAGTTGGACACGGCTAAAGTGACTTAGCATGCACGCACCTTTTCCCTTTACGCCCACTGGATGGGTGAGCAAGTCTAATTCCATCTCCCCACGACCATGCAGGTGTTTCCTCCACTCTACAGTTGAGACTGTCCTCAGCTCCCTCCTGGACCATTGGAACAGTCTCCTAATTGGACACCCTGCCTCTCATGCACCCCTTCCAGTCTGACTCCCACCTGATCTTCCTAAAATGCAGACTCAGTCACATCACCACCTTCCCCAGTAAAATCCAAGCTTCTTTTTTCTGCAGAAGACCCTCTGTGATCTGCCTTTCTGTCTCTCCTCTCATCCTCTCCCAGACCACTGGGCTCCCATAGCCTATCCTCCTTTGCTCTTCTATTTCCCTGCTCCGATGTTTCTTCCTGCTTCTCAGCCTTCAGCCAGCTACCTGGACCTCAAGGCTCAGTTTGTGTCCCTCAGCCAAGAACTTCCTTCATCCATTCCTTCTTGCCTTTAGACCTCGGTGTGCAGACCTGTGGGCTTCCCAGGTGGTGCTAGTGGTAAAGAACCTGCCTGCCAGTGCAGAAGACACAAGAGATGCGGGTTTGATCCTTGGGTGGAGAAGGTCCCCCTGGAGGAGGGCATGGCAACCCACTCCAGTATTCTTGCCTGGAGAATCCCATGGACAGAGGAACCTGGCAGGCTACAGTCCATCGGGTCATAAAGAATCGGACACGACTGAAGTGACTTAGCACACACGTGCATGCACGCCCAGGCTTGTGTTTTACGCTGGCACTTCTGCAACACTTTCTTGTAATCATCAGCTGACCTGCCTACTCCCTAATAGCCCTCAAGCTTTTGAGGAGGGAGATGGAGGGCCGATTTCTCTTCCCCTGGGCGGGCACAAGGCTGGAACCCAACAGAATCAACAGCTCTCGCTCCAAGGCAGCCAAACCAGTTACCAAAGCAACCTTCCGTCCCTGGGCCTCAGTTTCTCTGTCAGTAAAATTAGGAGGTTGTTTGCCAAGGACTCGTCCTTAATGGTCTCTCTGGGTTTTCCCAGCCCAGCATTCCGGGATTCTACGATCCTACCGCAAACACAGCATAGTCACGTGAGGGAAATCAATGCTCAGAGTTTTTCCTGAGCTGTGTCTGTGCGAGTCACAGTTCTGCAGGAGACCGTCCTCGGGGGTGCCTGTGGCTTTCGGCTTTGCCTGACGCCAGAGAGAATTCATCATCGCAGAAAAGCTTATGGTGCAGGTTTAGCAAATGCGGCGTCTCAGGCATTCCGGAGCATCATTTATCAAGTAAACACAGCTTTGTTATTTAGACTTCAGCCACTTAGCTCATAAACTATCCCTCGGAAATAAAAAACTGGGGTAAGATGTCCCCTTGTATTGATCCCGATGAGGAATGGGCTTGATCAATGATGTCTTGGCCAACGAATAAGGCCGTTTGCAGGCTTGCAACTTGTTCCACAGATGCTCTGGCTTCAGGGAGAGCGTGGGGTAGGAGGAAGGGCCTCTCAGCACACTTCATGCTTGCGCCATGAACAGGCGCAGGGAGCTCCGCCATCGTGGGTCACGTGATTTGGGGCAAGCTCCTTCTCCTCCACCCTGGGTCAGGGCTCTCCCGGCTGCATTTCCCAGGGAAGTGCTCTCCCAGGGTGGGGTCAGGATGGTCCATCCCTCTCCCAACACTCCAGGAATGCAGAGTAGTCAGCTGCCTCCAGTGGAGTTACATTCATAGATTGCGTTTTGTTGTTTAGGTTCTAAGTTGCGTCCTACTCTTTTGTGACTCCACGAGCTATAGCCCATCAAGTCCCTCTGTTCATGGGATTTTCTCAGACAAGAGTACTGGAGTGGGGTTGCCATTTCTTTCTCCAGGGGATCTTCCCAAGCTAGGGATCCAACATGTGTCTCCTGCACTGGCAGGTGGATTCTTTACCACTGAGCCACCAGGGAAGCCCATATTCATAGGAGTAACAAGCTGAAAACAGAATTCAGTGGATACTTAGGAAGCTGGCAGCCCCTCCCTGCCAAGTCCCTGGCGAAGGATTGTGCCCCTGATGCCTGCACGTGGAGGGATTCCTTGTGCATCTCCCCACTCAGTTCCGGCCACCCTACTTACTCGGACTCCACCACAGCACCTCCACAATTAATCAGCTCAGTTGTCACATGTTTCTCTCCTGCCCCAGGCCTATTCATTCCCTGAGAGTCACTTCTGTTTTCCCAAGGTCCTCTAGGGCCAGCCAGTCTTCTGAGGACTTCCTGTGCCCCTGTCTGCTTGGAATCCCTACATTATGGCTGAGTTTGCTAATTTGCATCTCAAGTCATGCCTCCTGCAGGAAGCTCTCCTGGCTCATCCTTCCACTCTCCCTTTCCTTGACGCCCACAGCACTTCCCCTCTGATCACTGGGTGCTCAGTGCATGCAATCCTCTGCCACCATTTATCTTTCTATGATGTGGCCTCTTTCTATCTGCCCCAAAGGCCTCGGGGTCTTTGGGACCTCCGGCCTGGTGGTTCTTTTGACCCAACTTTACTTAGTTCAGGACCCTGTGAAGGCTCTCATTAAATATCTGTTGCCTGACAGCATAACAGAAATCCTCAGGTTAAAGACCAAATCCTTAACCTAGCCTTCGGGCCCTGCTTGATCCAGCCCCACCTGCTGCCTACTTCCCAATCCAGGCATTATGGTCTACGATATGAATTGCTCACAAGAGCAGGAGGTCCTTGCCTCTGTGCCTTTTCTTTGTTCATGATGGTTGGCATGCTTTTCTTTCCACTTTTCATCCAGATAATGCTTATTGATCCCTGAATACCAGTTTAGGCAGGACTCTTCCAGGCAGCATTCCCTGACCCTCTAAATTTGAGAGAGACTCCTCAGGCACTCTCTGCTTCTCCTCTCCCAGCACCTACCACAAGGCGTTACAAACAGTGGCTCTTGTGTTGGCTGGTCTCCTCCACTAGACTGTGGGCTCGCCATGAATGGGGCTGGGTGTTAAGCATCTGTGGGTTCCCTAGGTGTGTAGATGCTTGATAAACATTTGTCACATTAATGGTTGGTTGATGGATGAATGAAGAGGGGGCCCTGGGGGGCGCAGCCCCTGCAGGGCTGGAAATAAGAGCACAGGAAGTGGGGGGTGGGGTGAATTGGGAGACTGGGATTGACTTATATACACTATTAATTCTATGTATAAGACAGATAACTGATAAGAACCTACTGTATAGTATAAGGAACTCTACTCAGTGTTCTGATGGTGACCTAAATGGGAAGGAAATCCAAAAAAAGAGGGGATATATATTAAATATATATATATTTCGGTCATCTGATGTGAACAGCCAACTCTTTGGAAAAAATCTCTGATGCTGGGAAAGACTGAGGGTAGAAGAAGAGGGTGTCAGAGGATGAGATGGCTGGATGGCGTCACTGATGTAATGGACATGAACTTGGGTGAACTTCAGGAGATGGTGAAGGACAGGGAGGCCTGGTGTGCTGCAGTTCATGGGGTCGCCAAGAGTCGGACGTGACTGGGCGACTAAGCTGCAACAACAACATATAAATATATATGTCTGATAGCCTGTGCTGTGCAGTGGAAACTAACGCAATGCTGTAAAGCAACTATATTCCAATATAACTTAATTTAAAAAAGAAGGACACAGGAAAGTGGGAAATACAGACGTAAAATTTAGGACTGGGGCAGAGATGAGCAGCCAGGACTAGACTGGGTATCAGAAATCTAATGATGGTGGGAGGGGGGGTGGACTTCTCTGGTGGTCCGGTGGTTAAGAGTTCACCTACCAGTGCAAGGGACGTGGGTTTGATCTCTGGTCTGAGAAGATCCCACATGCCTCGGGAAACTAAGCCTGTGTGCTGCAGCTGCTGAAGCCTGTGCTCTAGAGCCCTGCAACAAGAGAAGCCCCAGCAAAGGAAGCCCACGCACCGCGACTGGAGAGTAGCCCCCTCTTACTGCAACTAGACAAGGCCTCTGCACAGCAATGAAGATCCAGCGCAGCCAAGAACCAATAAGCAAAATTAAAAAAAAGAAATCTAACGGGATTATGGGTTCTCCAGGGAGGGGCGGGAGGGTTCCAAAAGTGAGGCCCAGGAAGGAGAGGGGGGATGCTGGAAGTGCTGCTGCTGGTACCAACCCTAGTTCTACCGTCTAAGGGGGTGTGGTTACAGCTGCCCTGACTTTGCAGCCTCACTTCTGGCTCTTAAAGGAACAGTATGTGCCTATACCATCCCAGGGTTTTCCTTCCTAATTCAGGCTTCAAATCAAACCACTCTTCATGGTGTATGCAAGCACGAAATGAAATGGAGCTCCATGGAGGTTCTTATTTATGGTAAGACTCTGGGTGAGTGTTCCCAGCAAACAGATTTAGGTGTCTGTGTGTTTTCGGTGGAGGAGGAGTGTGAACTCTTATCGTGCTCTTCCAACTTTAATGCTCCTGGAACCACCAGTTCAGTCGCTCAGTCATGTCTGACTCTTTGTGACCCCATGGACTGCAGCATGCCAGGCCTCCCTGTCCATCACCAACTCCCTGAGCTTACTCAAACTCATGTCCATTGAGGCAGTGATGCCATCCAACCATCTCATCCTCTGTCGTCCCTTTCTCCTGCCTTCAATCTTTCCCAGCATCAGAGTCTTTTCCAGTGAGTCAGTTCTTTGCGTCAGATGGCCAAAGTATTGGAGCTTCAGTTTGTGCATCAGTCCTTCCAATGAATATTCAGGATTGATTTCCTTCAGGATTAACTGGTTTAATCTCCTTGCAGTCCAAGGGACTCTCAAGAGACTTTTCCAACACCACAGTTCAAAAGCATCAATTCTTCGGCGCTCAGCTTCGTTTATGGTTCAACTCTCACATCTACATGATGTGAGAAAAACCATAGCTTTGACTAGACGGGCCTTTGTTGGTAAAGTAACGTCTCTGCTTTATAATATGCTGTTTAGGTTGGTCATAGCTTTTCTTCCAAGCAGCAAGCATCTTTTAATTTCATGGCTGTAGCCACCATCTGCAGTGATTTTTGAGCCCAAGAAAATAAAGTCTGTCACCAGAGAACCTTGTTAAGATGCAGTTTCTGATAGAGCAGGTTTCGGGTAGGTCCCAAGACACTGGGTTTCTGACCAGCTGGTGTTTCTGATGTGTTGATTTTGCTGATGCCGCTGGTTCATGGATAACACTGAATGGCAAAGAACTAGTAGAAGAAGAAAATAAAGTCTGTCACCAGAGAACCTTGTTAAGATGCAGTTTCTGATAGAGCAGGTTTCGGGTAGGTCCCAAGACACTGGGTTTCTGACCAGCTGGTGTTTCTGATGTGTTGATTTTGCTGATGCCGCTGGTTCATGGATAACACTGAATGGCAAAGAACTAGTAGAAGCTGCTGCCTCTCCATAGGGCTTGATGCATAGTCTCATCGTTTAAAAAAATGTTTATTTATTTATTTATTTTTGGCTACACTGGGCCTTTGTTGACATGCTAGGGCTTTCTCTAGTTGCCGCGAGTGGGGGCTACTCTTTGTTGAGGTGTGTGGGCTTCTCATTGCGGTGGCTTCTCTTGTTGCAGAGCGCCGACTCTATAAAGTGTGGGCTCAGTAGCTGTTGCCCACGCATGGGCTTCGTTGCTCTGAGGCACGTGGGATCTTTCTGGAGCAGGGATTTAGAACTGGGGTCCCCTGCATCAGTTTTCTGGATTCTCTCAGGATTCCTCATTCAAGGCTCTAACTGGCCTATATCACTCACCTTTACTGCAGGTGGCAGACCCCACTGGCATACAGCTATGTGTGTGTACATGTGTGCGTATGTGTGTGTGTATGTGTGTGCGTGTGTGTGTGTGTAAGTGGATAACACTGAATGGCAAAGAACTAGTAGAAGTTGCTGCCTCTCCATAGGGCTTGATGCATATACTCATCTTTTTAAAAAATATTTATTTATTTTTGGCTACACTGGGTCTTTGTTGCCGTGCTAGGGCTTTCTCTAGTTGCAGCGAGTGGGGGCTACTCTTTGTTGAGGTGTGTGGGCTTCTCATTGCGGTGGCTTCTCTTGTAGTAGAGTGCCGACTCTATAGAGTGTGGGCTCAGTAGCTGTTGCCCACGCATGGGCTTAGTTGCTCTGAGGCACGTGGGATCTTTCTGGAGCAGGGATTTCGAACTGGGGTCCCCTGCATCAGTTTTCTGGATTTATCTCTGGATTCCTCATTCAAGGCTCTAACTGGCCTATATCACTCACCTTTACTGCAGGTGGTAGACCCCACTGGCATACAGCTATGTGTGTGTACATGTGTGCGTATGTGTGTGTGTATGTGTGTGCGTGTGTGTGTGTGTACATGTGTGCGTGTGTGTGTGTGTGATTCACTCTGTGTCAGAAAATCCAGGCAGAAATTAACAGTAGAGCTTGGAAGGGAGTTGAAGTAAAGACTTCAAGTTACAAATAGACATGCTTGATGCTATTTGCCCAGTCATCACCCCTGACAGTTCAGGCAGGGGTCTAAGCCCTTCCCAGCGCCCCAGATGGGGTTCAGCCTCTTTTGAGGACTGGATACATCACCAGTTCACAGGACTTGTTTCCCAGCCCCTGAGCCATGCTAGGGACCGTCTGTGGACTTCTTCAGGTTCTCTATGTCCTTTTATCAGAGGGCCTGCTGGCTTCACTGTCTTGTGTAGGAATTTCAAGTCTGGGTGGCCTAGGTTGCTCTATGAATGTTCACCGGCCAATAAATGACTCAAGAGGGACTGATGGAGTTCCCATCAGGGATTGCCTTCAGGAAGAAACTAATGGGCAGAAGTGGCTGTTAAATTATCTGGGAATGAATATCCTGTTGGGCTGGTGTCTTCAAGGACGTGAGTGGCTGACATCGCGAGAGGTGGAGGGTGTTTTCAGTGCTTCCCCATCTGCCCAAGATCTCCTTCTGAAGCCAGGGAGTGGGCTTCATTGGTGGCTCGGTGGTAAAGAGTCTGCCTGCCAACGTAGGAGGCATGGGTTCGATCCCTGGTCCGGGGGGATCCCATGTGCTGCGGAGGAACTAAGTCTGTGTGCCTGACTACTGGGCCTGTGCCCTGCAGCCTGCGCTCGCAACAAGAGAGGCTGCGGCAGTGAGAAATCTGTGCAACTAGAGAGCAACACCTGCTCGCCGCAGCTAGAGAAAACCCCATGCAGCAATGCGGACCCCGCACAGCCGAAAATAAATAAATAAGTAAAATGACCTCTTTACAGGTAAAAGAAGCCAGGGAGCTTCTCCCGCAGCTGCTGAACATTTGCTGAGCGGCCCAGGTGACACTGTGCTTGGGTCTCCTCTCTGGATTTTGAACTTGCCTGGTCACTAGCCTCTCCAGTGTCAACAGGCCCACTGTGATGGCATATGCCTCTGTGTTTGTGTGTGTGAGTGTGTAAGCAGGTGGGGAGAGGATACAGTACCAGCAGGGGTTAAACTAGGGCCACCAGCTGCATGAGTCAGGGCTCTGGACATTGACTGGCAAGTGGTCCTATCTATCATTCAGGAGTTTTACAATTTGGGGTGCCTCTGTATAACCGGGAGGCTTGTTACAAAGGTCGATTCCTGCATCCCACCTTCAGAGAGTCTGATGTAACAGGCGTGAGGCTGGGCCTAGGAACAGGCATTTAACCCACTTCTTCCCTGCTTACTATACACACTGATATCAAAGAACAGCTAGATTAGGAAAACATGCCCAATAATGAGGAGATGGGACCCACCACCTCTCTGGACCCCGATATCTCAACTGTAACTCAAGGGGAAGGATTATGTGGCCTTTCAGGCCTTTCCAGCCCCATGCACCTGTGGTTTCCCTCCCCGCCCTGGGAGGTGGACGTGAACATGGAAGGCAAGATGCAGAGACATGAAGCTTTAAACGCTGCTCATTGCCCTTGGCAGGGCTGGCTTTGTTGTAAGGACTGCCTGCCAACCCCTGGAGTCTTCTGAGCTTCTGCTGGGTGGAGGAACCAAACACCTTTCTGGACTATCCTTCCGGAGAGTGGAAGTTCCTTCATAAGAAGGGGACTGAATAGAGTGGCTCTGGGATGTGGTCTTGCCTCCAGGGCTGACTCGGGAGCCAGGGATAAGGCTGGGGGCAGGTGTGACTGAGATCCTCAGTTATCCCCTTTTTTGGCTGCCCTGGGTCTTCATGCAGTGCAGAGGGTTTCTCCAGTTGCAGTGCAAGGGGGTTTCTCTCTAGTTGCAGCGTGCAGGCTTCTCTTGCCATGGAACCTGGGCTCTAGGCTCAGTAGTGGTGGCCTGCTGGCTTAGTCGCCCTGAGGCAACTCAGTACAGTTCTCTGATCTCAGTTCTCTGACCAGGGATTGAACCCACGTTCCCCGCATTGTGAGGCAGACTCTTAACTGCTGGACCACCATGGAAGTCCCGATCCTCAGTGATTAAGTCAGCCCCATCAGCTGTGGGTCAGCTCAGCTCCCGAGGCCATCTGAACCAGCAGTCTTGTCTGATTTTGGAGCTGGAGGCATGGGGCAGGGCTATCGGCCCACATTCAGAACAGAGAAATGGTGCCTTGCTTTACACAGTCTGAGATTTCCAGTAAAACTGAAGCCATACCTCACTCTTATAAATTAATAGAAGCCTATTTCAAATGAACTGCATGTTTCCTAGTGTATTAAAACAGTTTGAGAAACTGTTGGAATGCCTTCTGTAGAGCCCTGAAGATCCTTATACTATGGATCATAATTAATAGGAAATTATTTTATTTTTTTACTAATTCTTATTGGAGTATAGTTGCTTTGGGCTGCCCTGGTGGCTCAGGGGTAAAGAATCTTCCTGCAATGCAGGAGCTGCAGGAGACGCAGGTTCGATCTGTGGGTTGGGAAGATTACCCAGAGGAGGGCATGGCAACGCACTCAAGTATTCTTGCCTGGAGAATCCCATGGACAGAGGAGCCTGGCAGGATACAGTCCATAGGGTCACGAAGAGTCGGACACAACTGAAGTGACTTAGCACACACGCACGCACAATTGCTTTACAAGGCTGAGTTAGTTTCTGCTGCACAGCAAAGTGAATCAGCTATATGTCTACATATATCCCTTCTTTTTTGGATTTCCTTCCCATTTCTGACTCGATGGACGTGAGTCTGAGTGAACTCCAGGAGTTGGTGATGGACAGGGAGGCCTGGCGTGCTGCGATTCATGGGGTCGCAAAGAGTTGGACACGACTGAGCGACTGAACTGAACTGAACTGATCTGAGAGCGCCGAGTAGAGCTTCCTGTGCTACACAGTGGTTCTCATTAATTATCTATTTATCTACATAGTATCAATAGTGCATATATGTCAATCCCAATCTAGTAGGAAATTATTTTTTGACCAACAAATTATATCAGCGATGGAAATTTTAAGAAGGATTTTTCATATGCATGAACTTATTTTTTCCTTCTAAGAACCCCTGGGAGGCAGGCCAGGCCGGACTATAAACAAAGCCATGGAAAAGACAGCAAACACGAGGCTGTTCAGTAACCGGCCTCATGTTAGAACCTGGGCCTTCTTTCTCGAAGCACAGAGGTGTGGCAAACGGGAAAAGGCTGGAAGAATTGTTTGCGAAGGGTAGATTTACATGCGCTTTCTTTCTTTCTATTTTTTAAGTTAGCACCACACCTGTTGTGCTTCTAGAGTGACTGAAAATATCTCACTAATCCACATGCAGTATTTATTTTTTTTCCTTCCAAAGAAGAAAACAGTATTTTTTTTTTTGCTATCGCTTCTCTCTGACACAGCTCAGCCCGTGATAAAGCTTTATAGCTGGCAGGCTCTGTTTTTTCTTGTCTGTGGCTGTCAGCTGTCTGGTAACCATCTATCTTTCTTTGGTCTCTATTCTCCATTTTTTTTTAAAATATTACGCAGCCATTCACTTGATGGAGCAAATTGTAAAAACAAGGAGAACATGCTTTCAACAGACTATTAAGTAAGGATACACACTTGCTTATATCGGGTGATGATGCTTAAAAAAACCAAAACCAAACTCACAAAATCTACACGCGGAAAAAAGAGATCTAAAAAAATATTTCAAGGTATTCAACTCATGATGTCTTTAGGTGGTTACACTTTGATGCTTTCTACTTTTATGTCTTTTCCAAGTCTACAGTGCTGCATGGGTATAACTTCTGAAACGGAAAGATGATAAATCCTTTGCACAGTAAGGGTGTGGACTTAAAGAAAAGTCGGACTTGAACCAGAGCCCTGTCACTTACAAGGTCTGTGGGTTAGGCCTCTTGGTGTCAGTTTCACCAGATGAAAACTGAGGATGCACCACATTGAGTGGACAGGGTTGTTTGGGAGTTAAATTAATTTACTAAAATTAATAGCACGTATTAGAGGCATTATATCTATTAAAATGGTTGAATGAATTATTTCTTACTCAAGTAATGGGGGCGGGCAACTTCCATCCTCACCTTCCAGGTATGACCTGGATTTATTCATCCATCCAGCATACATTTAGGAAGTATCTACCATGTGCAAGAAATTGCAGTAAGAGCATGGTTTCCGTGTCTCCAATATCAGACACAGATGTTGCAGCCTCATGTGACATGACAAGCTCAGGAGAGAGAATGGAAACTGGGGACAAATCGAGTTATGCACTTGAAAGAATAGTGGCGTAAAATGAAAAAAAAATCTGTAAATCAGGTTTTTAAATTGTTTATTCGTTTAATCCTCACAACAGCCCTTTGAAGTCGAAATGCTTTCCATTTCATTTGGAGAAGCAAAGCCTGAGAGATTGAGGGCCTTGTTTAAGATGCCACAGCTGGTGAAGGCAGAGCAGGGTGTCCATCTCAGGCTGGTGGGTCACTAAAGCACACGCTAAATCCCCTCCTATTCTGGTTCTGCAAGGCCCTCTTTCACCAGGTCCTTCCTCATCATGCAAGACCCCAGGGACATCTTTTGGATCAGAATTTCCTTTGAGGTCATGTGAACCCATTTCTTGCTGGTCCCCATGGTGGGAGCTTCTGTGTTGGAAAGAGGATGTCTTTATTACTAGGAAACAGTAAAGAGCTTATGGAATTGGGGATTTACTCGTGGGCCAGGAGGGCTGGAAAGAATGACTTGGGAAGAATGACAGCAGGGTGGTGCCTGGGGGAACAATGGCTATCTCTGATGATGAATTGTGGGAGCTTCTGTGTTGGAAAGAGGATGTCTTTATTACTAGGAAACAGTAAAGAGCTTATGGAATTGGGGATTTACTCGTGGGCCAGGAGGGCTGGAAAGAATGACTTGGGAAGAATGACAGCAAGGTGGTGCCTGGGGGAACAATGGCTATCTCTGATGATGCACCCCTAGAGATTCTCACCCTGCTTCCTGGCGTCATTCCCTGGACCCCCCTGAATGGCCTAATATTTATTCAGAAGGCATTTATTAGCGCTTTGGGGGCACCCAGGCTGGTCTTCGACTTGGGCTGGGGGGGAAGGATGTCTTCATGGATCACTTGAAGAGATCAGACACATAAATATGAAAGATTTTAGGCTAAAGCTCAGTGCCACTGAACCAGGATTAGAAAAAGGGAAACTTGGCAAGGCTCTCTTTTTCTATCAACTCTAATTCCCTAATATTATAGGCGAACAACTGAAGATTCAGAGAGGGAAACTAACTTTCCTGCAGTTACACAGCAATGTTAATCAGCTTTCAGTACAGGAGGAAGTAAATGAGGATGGGCTTTCGGAAGTGGTGAGCTGTCCGTTCATCAGCAAATCGTAACTAAAGAGTGTTGACACTCAATTATTCATTCAGCAAAACATTTGCTGGGTGCTTCATCGGGGAGCAGGTCCTCTGTTGGGCATCAGGGATATAGAAGATGCCCTCAAAGTGCCACCATGGTCGTGGTGGGGAGGGGACAGAGATGCAAGGAGTTGGGAGAGTACAGAGTAATAAGGGCTCCCTTGGCAGAAGGTGGGAGCCTGGTGACTTGGGGAAGTCAACCTGGGGTTGTGAAATGATGGATGAGTTCCCAAGTGGACCCAGAGGAGGGGCATGACAGGGAACGGCATGGGCAAAAGCCCAGAATCTCCATGTTTCTTTGGGGGACCAACAAGCCTTTTTTTTTTTTTTTTTTATTGTGTTTACAGCAAAGGAGATGCAGATGTAAAGAACAGACTTTTGGACTCAGTGGGAGCAGAAGAGGGTGAGATGATTTGAGAGAATAGCATTGAAACTTGTACATTATCATATGTAAAATAGATGACCAGAGCAACTTTGAAGTACAAAGCAGGGCACGCAAAGATGGGGCTCTGTGACAATCTGGAAGGATAGGGTGGGCAGGGCGGTGTTCAGGATGGAGGGAACACATGTATACCTAGGGCCGATTCATACTGATGTATGGCAAAAACCATCACGGTACTGTAATTATCCTCCCATTAAAATAAATAAATTAATTTAAAAATCGCATTTACCGTTTTTCTTTTTAAAATACATAGATTTATTTACTTGGCTGCGTTGGGTCTTAGTTACGGCGATGAGCTTCTCTAGCTGTGGCATGCCTGACAAGCTATTTATTATGATGGTTAAAATACAAGGTTCTGGGAGGGGGCAGTAAATGATGGGGCCAGCTCATGGCTGGACAGCCCTGGGCAAGGATTAGGAGATGGGGTGCCTGCTGTCAAGGAGGGATTAGAATTCAGGAGTCTAGAAAACTTGTGTGTGTGAAGAACTCTAACGCACAGCAGAGGCTGTCAAGAGCCACAGGCAAAGCTGATTCAGAGGGAAAAAAAAAACACCTCACTTCCAGCTGTGGGCATCTGAGCTGGTTTCCTGGAGGAGGTGGCATGTAAGGTGAGCAGGAAAAGAAGCTTGTTAGATTTATACATGAAGAGCTGGAAGAGAGGGAATTCTGAGAAGCAGAACTAGAGCAGACAAAAGTTCAGAGTCAGGGGCCTGCCGTGAGTGGCCCCGTTTGATAGAGCAGCTCAGGCAGTGTGAACCAGGATGACGGGAGGCCTTGAACTTTGGCTCCATGAAGCCACACTCGACTCTTTAGACAGCAGGGAGCCACGGAGGGTACCTGAGGGGCGGGGCGGGCTCAGGGATGGCTGTGAAGTCCGACTTTTGGAATACCGCCCCTGTCTCAAATTCGCAGGAACTCCCCCTAGGGCAGGGAGAAGCAGAAACGCAGAGAAGTTTAAAAAGAAGGAAAAGTGAACACTCAGCGGTGATGGTTAGCGAGGCAGAGGATGCCAATGGGCTGGGGCAAGACCAATTACGCCTTCAAAGCCACTGCCAGCCCTGGCTGTTGGAGTCACTTTTTAAGGCTTTATCCAGAGGCTGTTTCTGAGAACCTGGTGACCTCCCCCAAAGCAAAGGGAGGATTAATTGGGTGTATTTGCAGCCTAGGGTGCTGGTGTAAGACCCTGGCTCTGATTCCTGGGGCCAGTACGCAGAGAAGGCCAAGCAAAGACCCACTCAGACAACCCAGAGGTCACAGGGCAGAGTCAAGATCCTTCTATGGGCAGCTGTGGTTCTGGGTGATTGGACTGGGGGGAGGGGAGGGTGACTAAGAGGAGGGAGGCCTCTCAGTTCAGTTCAGTCGCTCAGTCG
>SJYT01001687.1:393267-411366 GCA_006410635.1 Cephalophus harveyi
GTTTGCTATGACCAGTGCATTTTCTTGGCAAAACTCTATTAGTCTTTGCCCTGCTTCATTCCGCATTCCAAGGCCAAATTTGCCTGTTACTCCAGGTGTTTCTTGACTTCCTACTTTAGCATTCCAGTCCCCTATAATGAAAAGGACATCTTTTTTGGGTGTTAGTTCTAAAAGGTCTTGTAGGTCTTCATAAAACCGTTCAACTTCAGCTTCTTCAGCATTGCTGGTTGGGGCATAGACTTGGATAACTGTGTTATTGAATGGTTTTCCTTGGAGACGAACAGAGATCATTCTGTCATTTTTGAGATTGCATCCAAGTACTGCATTTCGGACTCTTTTGTTGACCATGATGGCTACTCCATTTCTTCTGAGGGATTCCTGCCCACAGTAGTAGATATAATGGTCATCTGAGTTAAATTCACCCATTCCAGTCCATTTTAGTTCGCTGATTCCTAGAATGTTGACGTTCACCCTTGTCATCTCTTGTTTGACCACTTCCAATTTGCCTTGAGTCATGGACCTGACATTCCAGGTTCCTATGCAGTATTGCTCTTTACAGCATCGGATCTTGCTTCTATCACCAGTCACATGCACAACTGGGTATTGTTTTCACTTTGGCTCCATCCCTTCTAGACCATTCTAATTTTAGCATCAAAAGTTCCATATCCCCTGAACACCCTCAGTTCTGGGTAAACCAGGATGGTTGGCAACTCTAGATGCAGGGGCTAGAAGCATCAGAAACTTATGTGATTGCAAACTTGAACCGTTGCAGCCCAGCCCCAAGTCCTAAGTTGCTGAATTTATTGGATAGGTTATTAATCATTTTCTCTTACTACCTTTTCTCTGTCTATAAAATCTAGGGACTTCCCTGGCAGTCCAGTGGTTATTAAGACTTTGCCTACCAGTGCAAAGGGTGTGGGTGTGCAAAGGTCAGGAAGCTAAGATCCCACATGTCTGGAGACCAGAAAACCAAAATATAAAACAGAAACAATATTGTAACAAAGTCAATAAAAACTTTAAAAATGGTCCACATTAAAAAATATTTTTTAAAAAGAATCAATACTGATGTCATTTCTTTCCTTCCTCATGATGAAAACTTGTGTTTCCCCCCACCGCCCCCCGATCATGCAGAGTAGGGGTTTATCAGTTTTACTTATATTTTTCAAAAAAATCTTCTGGCTTCATTGTTTTCCTCTATTTTTATATTTCATTGATTTGTATTCTGGTCTTAATGATTTCCTTTAGTGTGCTTACTTTTGATTGAATTTGCTTTTCTTTTTCTAGTTCCTTAATGTGGAAGCTGAGGTCATTGATTTGAGACTTTTCTTTTTCTAATATGTGTGCTTAATTTTACAAATTTCCCTTTTTAGTACTGCTCTAGTGGCATCCACAAATGTTTGTATGAGAGACTTTCATTTTTATTCGGTTCAAAATACTTTCTAATTTCCCTTTTGATTTCATCTTTCACTCATGGATTATTTAGAACTGTGCTACTTAGCTTCTAAATATTTGGGAATTTTCCAGTTATCTTTCTATTATTGATTTCTAATTTAATTCCATTATAATCAGAGAAGATACTTTATTTTACTTGAATCCTTTTAACTTTATTGAAATTTGCTTTATGGCCCAGAATATTGTCTATCTTGGCAAATGGTCTGTGTGTACTTGGAAAGAATGGATGTTTTGCAACTGTTTCAGCGAGTGCTGTATAAATGTCCACGAGGTCAACTCGGTTGATAGTGTTGTTCAAATATTCAATATCCTTGCTGGTTTTCTGTCTACTTGTCCTATTAATTATTGAGAGAGGAGTCTGAAATCATCAATTATAATTGTAGAGTTATCTATTTCTTTTTTTGCAGCTCTATCAATTTTTGCTTTACGTACTTTTTGAAGCTTTGCTTTTAGGTGGATAAATGTTTAAGGTTGTTATGCCTTCTTGATGAACTGACCCTTTTATCATGAGGAAGTGACCTTCTTTATCTCTGGCAATATCGTTGGCTCTGAAATCTACTTTGTCTGACATACCAAGTTTTGATTAATGCATGCACAGCATATATCTCTCCATCCTTAATTTAAAACAAAACAAAACAGTTTGCACGTTTATATTTAAAACACAGGTTTTTGCTTTTTTGGTAACTAGAGTATAGTTGGGAATTGGTTTTTTATTCCATTTGACAATCTATCTTGAGATTAAATGTAGTGCTTAAACCATTTTCAGGGCTTCCCTGCTGGCTCAGTGGTAAAGAACCTGCCTGCCAATGCAGGAGATGTGGATTCAGATCCTGGGTCAGAAAGATCCCCTGGAGGAGGAAATGGCAACCCTCTCCAGTATGCTTGCCCGGAAAATCCCATGGACAGAGAAGCCTGGGGGCTACAGTCCATGGGGTCACAAATGTGTTGGACATGACTCAGACACTAAACAACAGCAGACCACTTTCATGATGTAATTATGGATGTTAGATTTGTCTATTATCTGTTGATCCTGTTTGCTCTCCCTTGCCCTTACTTCTGCCTTCTATTACACAATGAGTGGTTTTTTTTGTGTGATTTTATTCGTACCCTTTGTTAGGTTATTAGCTATAACCTTGTTTTGATATTTTTGTGCTTGCTGTAGGGTTTATAAAAGTGTGCACCTTTAACTTATCACTGCTCCCCTTCCTGTGATATTGTAATACTTCATGTATCGTATAAAAAATCTTTCAGTAGTCCTCTTTTATTTCCCCTCTCTTGGCTTTTATGCTATTGCTGGCATTCTTTTTACTTGCACTTATGCTATAAACTTCATAGTACATTGTTATTATTTAAATAGTTGCTGCTACTGCTGCTGCTAAGTCCCTTCAGTCGTGTTCGACTCTGTGCGACCCCAGAGACGGCAGCCCACCAGGCTCCCCTGTCCCTGGGATTCTCCAGGCAAGAACACTGGAGTGGGTGGCCATTTCCTTCTCCAATGCATGAAAGTGAAAAGTCAAAGTGAAGTCACTCAGTCGTGTCTGACTCTTCGTGACCCCATGGACTGCAGCCTACCAAGCTCCTCCGCCCAGGGGATTTTCCAGGCAAGAGTAGCGGAGTGGGGTGCCATTGCCTTTATCTTTTATTTAAAAAAAAATAATTTAAAAAATTTGTTTATTTTTGGCGTGCCAGGTCCTCATTGCTGTCTGGGCTTTTCCCTAGCTGTGGAGCTCCGCCTTCTGTTGTGGTGGCTTCCCTTGTGGCAGAGCACAGGCGCTATGGTGGTGGGCTTCAGCAGTTGCAGCTCCTGGGTTCTAGAGCACAGGCTCAAAAGTTGTGGCACATGGGCTTAGTAGCTCCTTGGCACGTGGGATCTTCCTGGATCAGGGATCTAATCTGTGTTTCCTCCACTGGCAGGCAGGTTCTTTATCACTGAGCCACCAGGGAAGCCCCTCAGTTATCTTTTAAATGTATTGAAATAAGAAAGATACACACTTACCAACATAGTTATCATTTCTGCTCATCTTTGTTCATTCCTTTCATGTGAATCCATATTTTCATCTGGCATCATTTCTTTTTGCTTAAAGAACTTTAATGTCTCTTGGAATTCAGATCTGCTGGTGATGGACCCGCTGGATCTTCAGCTTTTATATGTCTGAAAAAAGCCTTTTTTTTGGTGAAGATATTTTTACCGGGTATAAAATTCCAGATTGAGGTTTTCTTCTTTCAGTACTTGAAACCTTCACTGTCCCCTTACTTGCATTATTTTTAATGAGAAATCTACAGTCATCCTTTTCTTTGCTTCTCTGTATGAGAAATGAGTTATTTTCCTCAGGATGCTTTTAAGATTTTTCTCTCATCACTGATTTTCAACAATTTTGGAATAGTTTTTTCAAGTTTCTTGAGACTGGGGTTTGTTAAGCTTTTAAGATCTGTGGATTTATAGTTTTCAAGAAGTTTGGAAAGGATTTGGCCATCATCTCCTCAAATATTTCTCTCTGCCCTTCCCCTTTCTTAAAATATCCAAATAAACATAAGTTGGGTCACTTGACACTGTCCCATGGCTCACTGATACTCTTCATTTAAAAAATTCTTTGTTTTCTCTGTATTTCATTACTATTTCTTCAAGTTGACTAATCACTTCCTCAAGTATTATTATAATATTTCTTGAAATAATCTGTTTATTCCCTCCAGTGCATTTGCTGTCTCAGACGTTATAGTTTTTGTCTCTAGGAGCTCAATTTGGGCCTTAAAAATATATATTCCAAGTTCATATGTTGAACGTATAGGGTTTAGTTATATTCTTTAATGACCTTGTTGGTTTTCTCTCACATGTGTTAGTTCTGAAAAAGTGAAAGTGAAAGTCATTCAGTCGTGTCCCACTTTTTGTGACCCCATAGATTATACAGTCTATGGAATTCTCCAGGCCAGAATACTGGAGTGGGTAGCCTTTCCCTCCTCCAGAGGATCTTCCCAACCCAGGGATCGAACCCAGGTCTCCTGCATTGCAGCCAGATTCTTTACCAACTGAGCTATCAGGGAAGCCCCAGTGTTAGTTCTGGGTTGGTTTCAAAGGATTGATCCTTCTCCTCTTTATAGGTTATATTTTCTTGCTTTTTTTGTGTGACTAGTAATATTTGATTGGATGCCAGACATTGTGAATTTTACCATGTTGGATATCATGTATTTTTATATCCCTATACATTTTCTTGAGATTTGTTCTGAGACACATTTAAGTTAGTTGGAAATAGTTTGACCTTTGGCGGGTTTCCTTCAGGATTTGTTAGGAGGAAGGAGAGCAGCTTTTGGTCTGGGGGTAGTTATTCCCTACTACAGAGGCAAGGCCCTAATGGATACCTTGCCCCATGTCCCAGGAATTATGAAGGTTTCCAGAATGGCTATAGGAACTGACACTATCCCCAGTTCTGTGTGGGTGCCAGGCACTGCTCCCTCCAACCCTCTTAGGTCATTCTTTCCCTGACCTTGGGTAGTTTTCTCATATGCATACCCCAGTTGGGAGCCTGAATTCGGAAGGGGGTCCCTCTGTAGATCTCTGGCCTTCTCTCTCTGGGCTGTCCTCTCCTCTCTGATCTTCTGTCCTGTGACCTCTGGCTGCCTTGGTCCTCCTGGACCTTCAGCAAAGGGTTCCCAACTCAGGGCATCCCTGGGGGCTCTGCCTGGGTCTGCCTGTGTGCACTGTGGTCTGGACACTCTCTCAGGATGCAAGCTGGGGCAGTCATAGTGCTCAGTGTTCTTTTTTCCCATCTCTCAGGAATCACTGTTCTTTGTTGTCTAATATTCAGAACACTTGAAAATTATTCTTTGAGGGGAGGGTTGTTTTAGGTAAGAGGATAAGCCCACTCTGTTACTACATCTTGCTTGGATGCAGGAATCAGAGCCTCTACCACCACCACCTGTTTAAGCCATCTCTACACCAGGCTTATTTTAATATTGGGGCTTAAATGCTTTGCCCAAGTAGAGAGCAGATTTGAAGCGGGTATGCCTGACCCAACTCTGTGTCATCAACCCTCCATGCAGAAGGGAGAGATGGAGCTTCTTCACAATTGACATACTTGCCTAGTTATTACCAAATCTGATTCTTTCAAGAGCCAAGTGAGATACATAGGTGTTATTAGCCCATGGACAGGTAGGGACTTGCCAGGTGGCTCGAGGGGTAAATTATCTGCTTGCCAATGCAGGAGATGGAGGAGATACAGGTTCAAGCCCTGGGTCAGGAAGATTCCCCTGGAGGAGGGCATGGCAACCCACTCCAGGATTCTTGCCTGGAGAATCCCATGGACACAGAAGCCTGGTGGGCTACAGTCCATGGGGTCACAAAGAGTTGAACACCACCAAGCACACAGGGTGTGTGTGTCAGGAGGACAGGTAGAGAGTCTGAGGCCCAAAGAGGTATAGCGACCAGCTCATGGCTACCTAGAGAGCAAGTGGTAGAGTCAGGATTATAACCAGGGTCTCTGTCCTCCATTCTGGGGCTATATTTGCTGCTTCCTCTCTCCCTGCAAGGCAGCAGGCAGGGAGCTCAGCCTTCATTCCTGCTCTGTGATGACACATGCATCTCCCCACTGGGCAGAGGATGAATGATACAGTCCGCTGCTAGAAAACATGCGGGAAAGCAATGCCACAATGAATGCAGTCCCAGGCAGGCCCCTTATGCTGCCTAGATGCAGAGCAAGGACAGTACCATCCTGTGTCTTTTGACTGTTGCCATGGTGTGTGGACAAAATAGGGGTATGTTTCCTTGGAAAATTTCAACAGTGACTCATCCTCATTTCTACTAGGATCAACTGAAGAAATGAGTAAGCCTCGGGGAATGGCCATAGTAATAGAGATGTTTGCTAGCCATCAGGAAATGGGTTGCTCTCTTTAAGTGACTTCTTAAAAGCTTGTAATATAAAGCAACATCAATCACATTCAAAGAGAAATTGGCATCAGAAGATGTGGAGCTCTGAAATGGATTCTCCTTAATCGAGGGTCTCTGTTCCTTTTGGTTACAGGGAATTCCGCCTACACAAGTGGTCAGACGGCCTGGCTCCTTGGCCAGCCTGTGAGCTCAGAGCAGGGTTGGGGGAAAGGGCACAGGCTTTGGAAGCTGAAAGGTCTGGGTTTGGCATCTTAGTAGTGAGATGCACTTTCCACTACTCTTTCCACTATTAAGCCTCAGTTTCCCCATCTATAAGATGGACACAGGGAAGCCCATTGCAAGGTGGCTGTGATGAGGCAACCTGGGTAAAGTAGCTGGCCCGCAGTGAGCACTAATGACCAGCATCACACCCGTGGTCCTGAGAGTCTAAGAACAAAGAAAGATGGTGTTCATGAGGGCTCTTGAAAGTCTTGGACTGCAAGGAGATCCAACCAGTCCATCTTAAAGGAAATCAGTCCTGAATGTTCATTGGAAGGACTGATGCTGAAGCTGAAACTCTAATACTTTGGCCACCTGATGCGAAGAGCTGACTCATTCGAAAAGACCCTGATGGTGGGAAAGATTGAAGGCAGGAGGAGAAGGGGAAGACAGAGGATGAGATGGCTGGATGGCATCACCGACTCAATGGACATGAGTTTGAGTAAGCTCCGGGAGTTGGTGATGGACAGGGAGGCCTGGTGTGCTGCAGTCCATGGGGTCACAGAGAGTCGGACACGACTGAGAGACTGAACTGAATGGATGAGGGCCTTTGCACTGAATGAACTGTGATGGAAGGCTGCCACTGATGTTGACAGGGGCTCACGACAGGAGAAGATGCTCATGGGAAAGGGTGCTTAAGGACAAAGGGAGAGAATGCAACCCAAGCTCAACGAATAACGTGGACTAGAGATGATTGTCAGAACTTGCCCCACTCAGAGCCCTACTGAGAGGGCCCAGTCACCATGGACCTGGGGCAAGTGGAGGTTATGAGGAGGTAAAACCATGAGCAAATGTGTAAGTTGGGTTAGGAAGGCTACCAGTAGGGAGAAGACAGAGAGGTGGAAAGCATCCTGTGTAGCCTCTGAAAGGAGAGAGAGAGAGAAAGAGTGACAGGGAGCTGGGGAGAGAGGGCAGAGGAGGAAGAGGAAGGAGGAGGAGGAGGGGGGACTGGGAGGCAGAGAAAGGGGGAGAGGATGAGACGAAGCGAGAGACACGCGCAGATGGAGTCAGAGAGAGCAGCTCCTTGGATCTGGCTTTCAGATGCCAAGAACTGTGTGCTCTTGTCTCTCCATCAGCCCTTCTGCAGCCTTCAAGGGCCATGGCCTATTCCAGGCATTATCCTCTGAAGGCAATCTGCTCCTTGTGACCCCAAACAAACAGCAAGGCCCACAAAGGACAAATGGCAAGGAAAGATACCCAAAGCATAACCATGCCTTCCTTTAAGTGGGGGTTCTATGGGTTCTTTTTTCCCATTTTTCTGTTTTCCCCCAGAGCTTCTTCACTGAGTGTATGTGAAAACCTTGCTGGCCCGTAGGACCCCTACCATCGCATTCTTTTTGGAGCCACTGTACCTGTGCTGAATTCATGTCTGCATGGCCCCTTCCCTGCAGGCCTTCTAGTAATTTCCATTTCCTGAGCTGACTTTCTTTTCCCTACACCTGGGGCTTCTCACAACACCTGCTCAGAGGGAGGCTGTGTTTCCTGTCTGGGTTCCTCTCCGAGTTCCTGTTCTCCTGGATAGAATAAAAGCAGAGCACCCCAGGGTAACTGAAGGCCAAGTTTCTAAATGGTTTGAGTTCTTGGCTTTGGTGTTAAGCTGGTCCTGATTCCAGGTTGTACTACTTGCTGGCTGCATGTCCTTGGCAAGTTTCTTAACTTCTCTGTGCTCCAGTTTGATTTTATGTAAAATGGTTTCCAATCTTTTATACCTTATTAAATTTGAGAAGCACACCCGGGATCGAGGGTAGGATTCTGAAAGCATTTAGAAAGATTTTGGTCTCAAGAAGTACCAGTTCTGTTTCCTTGACTTTTATTTTTGGCCATGCCTTGAGGCAGGCGGGGATCTTAGTTTCCAGACCAGGGATTGAAACAGTGCCCTCGAAAGTGGAAGTGCAGTCTTAACTACTGGACTGCCAGGGAGGTCTCCTGATAACCTTGAAAATCATTTCTGCAAAGTGATGCTTCCCATGCTGTCTTGTCTGCTCTGAAAGGCGGGTAGGCCCTGTCTGTGTGCTTCCTCACTGAGGTTCTAAATGTAGCTAGGTTCAGCCGCCTTTTCTTCCATCTGCCATCACCAAGCATCAGTGTATCCTCAGCATCCTTTCCCTTGGGGTCACAGAAGCACCTGCCCCAGCATGGGCCTGGGGCTTGACTTCAGGAGCATCCTGCCCGCCCTGGGTAGAGCATCCCTGACCCTGGCTGGGTCTGCTCACTCCTGCTGCTGCTGGCTGACTCCCTCCTGGCCTTTTCTTGGAGGTTTGGGTGGCTGAGTTCAGCTCAATTCAATACACATTGATGGAGGCCTTATTATGTACTGAGCACCGGGGAACACACACAGGAATGTCTCAGTCCCAGAGACAGGCACGTGCCAAGGAAAAGAAAGACCTGGAAGTATATATGTTACCTGTTGCCTGTAGGGTGGGGCAGGGAGGTGGTGTCAAGAGGAGGGATGAAAATTGAGAGTGGGGACAGCCCTGGTGAGGCAAGGGAGAGAAAAATACACTTTTAGGAGTTATGGAATCATTAATGATAGCTATCAATCTAATCCAACTTAATCAGCACAATCCAATCTAATTCAATCTCATCCAACCCACTGGGCTAATTAAACCTGTCTTACGTGGATGGAGGATGGGCATGGTGCCAAGCACTACACTCTTCAATCTTAGGGAACGGTGTACTCTGGCTCCAGACCTGGGTAGGGTGGGACACTATTTTTTTTTTTATATATATAATTAGACAAAAATCTTTACAAATTTGCTTTTCCTAGAAGGGGAAAATTCCAAGCTGTTGGTCTTTCCCTGTGGCCTCTGCATGTGCCGGGAGCAGAAGCGGGGTCTGGTGGAGGCTGTCCTCTGGGGAAGGTGTGGCAGGGCCAGCCTGGAGAGGAAGGGGTCCTTGGCTGGTGGGAACAGAAGCTGCACTCCTGCGAGCCTGTCTGTTTGATGCCAAGTCCATACCAGAAAACAGATCTGTAAGCAGCTGCATTACAAATGCCTTTAAACAACTGGGCTTCCCTGGTGGTGGTGGTGTTTAGTCACTAAGTCTAGTGGTAAAGAATCCGCCTGTCCGTGCAGGAGCCACGGATTTGATCTCTGGTCTGGGAAGCTTCCACATGCCACGGAGCAACTAAGCTTGTGTGCCACACTACTGAGCTTGTGCTCTAGTGCCCAGGAGCTGCAGCTACTGAGCCCACAAGCCCACGAGCCCGTGAGCCTGTGCTTCACAACATGAGAAGCCACCACAATAAGAAGCCTGAGCATCGCAGCTACGAGAGTAGCCCGAGGTCGCCACAGCTGGAGGAAAGCCCACACAGCAACGATGACCTAGCAGAGCCAAAGACAAATAATATTACTTTTAAACAGCTGGACAATTAACCCATGAATATACAAGAGCATTTTATTATAAATAGTCCAGGGATCCAGAAAAAGTGGAAAGTCTTGCACTCTCAATTTTGTTCTGAGCAGCTGTATTTTTTTAAATCCTCCAGAATTCTTCTGTGTGTTACCATGCATACATGTGCATTTATAAATATATAGTTTAGTCTAGTGTGGGGGTATTTTTAATACAAATGAGACCACACTGCATGTGTCATTTCGTCTTTTCTTCCCCCACTTATCAATATGTCTCAGAAAATTTCCCCAAGGGACCTGCATTTTAACTGTTGCAGGGAATTGGGGGGAAATACATAAGCATTTGCCCTCCTTAATTTTATCATCCTTTCATTGATGAACATTTAGGCTGTTTCTAAATTTCTGTTCTCACAAACAGTGCTGCAGAAAAGATCTTAATCCTTGCTACTTGGGATACATGTGGACACACTTCTTTAGGGCAGATTCCAAGAAGGAGAACTGCTCCATCGAAGAGGCGGTGTGCTTTTTTATTTGAATGGACGCTGTCAAGTCCCACTAACTCCCAAATCCAAAGGCCCTACCAGTTTATCCTCCCCTCGACAGCTGACTGTCTGCATTCCTCACCATGCATGCATGCTTAGTCGCTTCAGTTGTGTCCGACTCCTTGTGACCCCACGGACAGTAGCCCACCAGGTTCCTCTGTCCATGGGGATTCTCCAGACAAGGATACTGGAGTGGGTTGCATTGCCCTCCTCCAGAGGATCTCCCAGATCCAGGGATCGAACTTGCGTGTCTTATGTCTCCTGAATTGGCAGGCCGGTTCTTTACCTACTATCACCAGGGGAAGCCCGCCCTCTTCATAGACGTGGTGTCTTTTCTGGGGTTCTGTTCCCCTTCTGCTTATTCCTTTCACAGTCTTCTTGGCTCTCCTAGAGACCTTGGTCATATGCTATCTCCCTGTTCTTTGTCACCTAATTGTGTCAAAGGACAGGTAGTGCTATCTGAAAACATAAAACAGGACCTCCTGCTAGTCCCGTGGTTAAGACTCAGTGCTTTCATTGCAGGGGACATGGTTTGATCCCTTGTCAAGGAACTAAGATCCTACTGCTGCATAGTGTTACTGTAAAACCAAGCCAAAAAAACCCAGAAAGCAAGTAAACCAAGGAGTGATGAGTCTCATTTAGGACTGATTTTTTTTTTGGTTGTTGTTGTTCCATGATAGGATGTGCTACAAGATTTGAAGCAATTCATTAACCAATATTGATTCACTCTGAAATTGATTAATTAATTAATTGATTGACAGCATTACGGTCTGTGCTATATGCTCAGAGTTGTTGCCTTCAGACAGCTCCTTGATGGAGCAAGACATGCAGATAACTTGGGTTATTTAGATAACTAATATTTGTATTAATAGCCAGTTGGCTGTTGTTAAAGGCTTCCCCAGTGCTGGTGACAAATCGTCTGTAATGCAGGAGATGCAGGAGACGTAGGTTTGATCCCAGGGAGGAGGAAATGGCAACCCATTTTGGTATTTTTGCCTGAAAAATTCCATGGATAGAGGAGCCTGGTGGGCTACCATCTATGGGGTCACAAAGAGTAGGACACGACTGAGCATGCACACAGGCACGCGGCCTTTGTTAAAATTTTTAAATGCAAAAAGGAGAGATCTCAGTCGGTGAGAAACTGGAGATGCTTTACTGTGAGAGCTAACAGATTAACACCAAGATGTACTTGCTCACAGGGAATGATTACAGGGACCGTTCAGTCCATTTGTCACAACATGAACAATAGGGACTTCTCCATCCCTGGAGGGCAACAGTTGTTTTCAAGCAGGAAGGAGGAGGAGAGAAATAGGGAAGAGATGTCTTTTCCAGATTCCCTTGCCCTTGCCTTTGCCAGGGGAGTCTGACCGTCAGCGGGACTATTCACATTACTGCATTCGTTCTGGTTGATATTTCTAAAAAAAATTATCTGTGACTATCTAGCCTTCCCCAT
Organism: Cephalophus harveyi; assembly: GCA_006410635.1. Lineage (NCBI taxonomy): Eukaryota > Metazoa > Chordata > Mammalia > Artiodactyla > Bovidae > Cephalophus > Cephalophus harveyi. The sequence continues at coordinate 405,202 of SJYT01001687.1, forward strand.
TGGCAAGAAAAAGCTTTCAGCCTGCATAAGGAGGTGTCCTCTACAGATTTTTTTCCCCCTTATATGAAAAAACAACAACCATCAGAAACCAAGGCCACCCTGTTCAGAGTTCAGATGCTGCTCATGAATCAAAAGAGAACGTGGTCCTGGGTAGCAGGACCCAATCAAAGAATGTTCTGATGGATTAACTTGTCTCTTGAGTAAGATAAAATAGGTGAGTCAACAGACAGTAGATTTCCTTTCCTCTGCTGGGTCTGAGGAGGAAATAAGCCATGAAGAGATAAGCAACTGGCTTCTGATGTCAGAATCAGTGAAGAGAGGATCCAGGAGAAGCTAGTTCTGCCCGGAAGGATGCTGATAAGAGTGGGTACCACTAAGTTCTGGACTTTGGACCCAGACTGAAGTTGCCATGTCTGTACCATTTTTAGTTTATCCCTTTTCCCCCATGCGTACATGGATGCTAAGTCACTTCAGTCGTGTCTGACTCTTTGCAACCCCATAGATTGCACTTCTGCATATAAGTTAAATAAGCAGAGTGACAGTATACAGCCTTGACGTACTCCTTTCCTGATTTGGAACCAGTCTGTTGTTCCATGTCCAGTTCTAATTGTTGCTTCTTGACCTGCATACAGATTTCTCTTGAAGAATTTTCCAAAGTTTGCTGTGACCCACACAGTCAAAGGCTCTGGCGTAGTCAATAAAGCAGACGTTGATGTTTTTCTGGAACTCTCTTGCTTTTTTGATGATCCAATGGATGTTGGCAGTTTGATCTCTGATTCCTCTGCCTTTTCTAAGTCCAGCTTGAACATCTGGAAGTTCATGGTTCATGTACTGTTGAAGCCTGGCTTGGAGAGTTTTGAGCATTATTATGCTAGTGTGTGAGAAGAGTGCAATTGTGTGGTAGTTTGAACATTCTTTGGCATTGCTTTTCTTTGGGATTGGAAACTGACCTTTTCCAGTCTTGTGGCCACTGCTGAGTTTTCCAAATTTGCTGGCATATCGAGTGCAGCACTTTCACAGCATCATCTTTTAGGATTTGAAATAACTCAACTGGAATTCCATCACCTTCACTTGCTTTGTTCATGGTGATGCTTCCTAAGGCCCACTTGACTTCACATTTCAGAATGTCTGGCTCTAGGTGAGTGATCACACCATCGTGTTTTTCTGGGTCATGAAGATCTTTTTTGTACAGTTCTGTGTATTCGGGAAGATCCCCTGGAGAAGGAAATGGCAATCCACTCCAGTATTCTTGCCTGGAGAATCCCATGGGCGGAGAAGCCTAGGAGGTTACAGTCCACGGGGTCGCAAAGAGTCGGACACGACTGAGCGACTTCACCTCACTTCTCTTCTTTTCACAGCTATTTGTAAGGCCTCCTCAGACAACCATTTTGCCTTTTTGCATTTCTTTTTCTCCGGGATGGTCTTGATCACTGCCTCCTGTACAATGTCATGAACCTCCGTCTATAGTTCTTCAGGCACTCTATCAGATCTAATCCGTTGAATCTATTTCTCACTTCCACTGTATAATCATAAGGAATTTGATTTAGGTCATACCTGAATGATCTAGTGGTTTCCCCTACTTTCTTCAATTTAAGTCTGAATTTTGCAGTAAGGAGTTCATGATCTGAGCCACAGCCAGCTCCCAGTCTTGTTTTTACTGACTATATAGAGCTTCTCCATCTTTGGCTGCAAAGAATATAATCAATCTGATTTCGGTGTTGACCATCTGGTAATGTCTATGTGTAGAGTCTCCTTTTGTGTTGTTGGAAGAGGGTGTTTGCTATGACCATGGAATAACAGACTGGTTCCAAATTGGTAAAGGAGTACATCAAGGCTGTATATTGTCACTCTGCCTATTTAACTTAGATGCAGAGTACATCATGTGAAATGCCCGGCTGGATGAAGCACAAGCTGGAATCAAGATTGCTGGGAAAAATATCAATAACCTCGGATATGCAGATGACACCACCCTTACGGCAGAAAGTAAAGAACTAAAGAGCCTCTTGATGAAAGTGAAAGAGGAGAGTGAAAAAATTGGCTTAAAACTCAACATTCAGAAAACTAAGATCATGGCATCTGGTCCCATCACTTCATGGCAAATAGATGGGGAAACAATGGAAACAGTGACAAACTTTATCTTTTTAGGCTCCAAAATCACTGACGATGGTGACTTCAGCCATGAAATTAAAAGACACTTGCTCCTTGGAAGAAAAGCTATGACTAATCTAGACAGCATATTAAAAAGCAGAGACATTACTTTGCTGACAAAGGCCTGTCTAGTCAAGGCTATGGTTTTTCCAGTGGTCATGTATGGATGTGAGAGTTGGACTATAAAGAAAGCTGAGTGCTGAAGAATTGATGCTTTTGAACTGTGGTGTTGGAGAAGACTCTTGCGAGTCCCTTGGACTGCAAGGAGATCCAACCAGTCCATCCTAAAGGAAATCAATGCTGAATATTCATTGGAAGGACTGATGCTGAAGCTGAAGCTCCAATACTTTGGCCACCTGATGGGAAGAACTGACTCATTAGAAAAGACTCTGATGCTGGGAAAGATTAAAGGCAGGAGGAGAAGGGGATGACAGAGGATGAGACGGTTGGATGGTATCAGTGACTCTATGGACATGAGTTTGAGCAAGCTGCAGGAGCTGGTGATGGACAGGGAAGCCTGGCGTGCTGCAGTCCATGGGGTCACAAAGAGTCAGACAAGACTGAGCCACTGACTGAACTGCTACAGCTCTTAATCTGTGATTGATGGATTGTCTGCTTCTACTGCTAGACTGTAAGCTCTGAGAAGAACCAGGTCAAACCTGTTCATCACTGTATCCCCCTTATGCCTAAACACAGTGCCTGGCACGTATTAGATGCTCAATAAATGAATGAGTCAGCAGGAAAGGATCAAGGAATGGGACAGGAAGGCTCATGGTCTGTGTGAGGGCAACACGTGGATCAGAGGGGGCTATCATTGAGCAGTGGAGGTACAGCCACTGGAAAAAGTGATAGCAGGAGCCAGGATGTGGAATTTGGACTTTATTTTCTAGGTTGGGAAAGACACTGATGGGTATCAAGAGGGATAGTGAGATGATAAAGTAGGCCCTTTTCTCTCTCTTTTATGCATTCATTCAGTCATTCATTCCATTCAATACATTATCAAGCATCCTCTACATGCAAGGCACTATTAAATGCTGAGATACGAAGAGCAGAAATAAGATAGAGTCATATCCTCAAAGAGCTCACAATCTGGTAGGGAGATGGATAAGTAAACACATGATTATCATGTGCAAATTTTATGCTAGAGATTCACACAGAATATTCCAGGGTGGCCTTCTGGAGGAGGGAACATTGGAGCTGAATCTCGAAGGACACATACAAATTAGGTAAAGAAAGGGTGGGAAAGGGGTTGCTGGCAGGGATCGAGAGAAGGGAACATGTGATGCTTGAAAATAACTGCACGCAGTTCAGGAGATTTAGTACTTTGGGTGGGAGGCCAGGGGAGTAGAGAGAGGCACTGCTGAAATGTAGGCAGGGGACAGAGCAGAAAGGGCATGAAGAGGTTCCCGGACTTCATTCTCAAGGAAGTGAGGGAGGGAGATGATCAGATGCATATTTTAGGAAAATCGTGTTGATGGAGAGAATGGACTGGCGAAGGGCAAGGTGGGCAGCAGAAATGCTAGCCAGGCAGCTAGCTCTTATAATGAAGGACCGAATTAAAGCAAGTCTGGGGTGGGCGATAGTGATAGCTGGTGTTTATTGAGCGCTTGCTGGGTGCCAGAACAGTTCTGTGTGCATACATTAACTCAGTCTTTTTTTTTTCACCATGCTGTGTAGCATGCTGGAACTTAGATCCCTGACCAGGGATTGAACCCTGGTCCCTTGCATTGTAAGATCAGAGTCTTAACCACTGGACTGCCAGGGAAGTCCCTCACTTAGACTTCTAGCTACCCTCTGGGATAGAAACCGCCATAATTCCCATTTTACAGATGAGGAAATGAGGCACAGGGTCACCATCTAGGGAATGCGTATTTGTACTCAGGCCATTTAGAGGGTTGGGGGACCATCAGGGAGCACCAGTTTTGCGGTAGAGGTATGAGACAGGAGAAGAGGGTTCAGTTCAGACTGTTGATTTGAGATGCCTATGGGACTCCGAGAGGAGGCATACGACAGCACTTGGAGTACTGGGTCAGGGGCTCAGGAAAGAGATCTGGGCTGGAGACAGTGATCTGAAAGTCATGGTAAAGGGCAAGCTCATTCAAGGAGACTGCAGAATGAGATAACCGCAACCAGCATCCTGGGGGGCGCCCATCATCTCAGGAGTGACCAGAGAAAGAACTGCTTATGAAGGCAGCTCAGGAGGAGCAAGTGAGAGGTGAGAAGGAAACCCAGACCAGAGTGGAGAGAAGAAGGTCTCAGGGAGGGCGTGGCCAGCAGCCCACCTGCCACTGGGGAACCAGGCGGGATTCAGTGAGGAGTGTCCTTACCATCCAAGATTGGGTTTGGCCACAAAGATTTCATGCGCGACCTTGATGATGAAGAGTTTCTGTGGGATGCTAGAGGTGAGCTGGGAATTGAAAGGGAGGTGAGGAAGTAGAGAGAAGCAAGTCTAGAGAGACTTTGGAGACTCTCTTAGGAAGACAAGGAGCAGAAGAGGCTGCAAGGCAGAGGGGAGGCAGATGGAGTGATTTTATCTCTTTCTAAGACTTGAGCATATTTTATGAGAACTCACTTTGGGATTTCCCCCAACAGAGCTGTGCACATTGGCTCATCCTAGCCAAGCAACACTTCTTTTAAGGACCCTTCTGCCTCCTCCACCTCCGCCGTGGCCTCCACTCTGACAAAAACAAACTCTCATCATGTAGAAAAAAAAAAGGTGAAAACCTGACTCTTGGCAAAACCATCTGGGCCTCTGAAGACAATTTTTTCCTTAGAGACGGAGTGGCAATAAGTGGGCAAGTCGCTAAGCTAGTCGATGCTTAATTGATTCTTATTTTCATCTATTTATGTGAAACACTATTCCGTGTTGATCACGGAGGGGTGGCCACACAGCAATCTATCCTGCCTTCTGGCGCCTCCCTGGCGCTTTCTGGAGCAGAACTTTATGATACCCTGTTTGTGAGGCTCCAGCTTCGACAGTTTGGAAGTTGCTGAAGGCATGTGGAACAAATGCTCTCCCCTGCCTTGAAAAACACAAGTGGGCAAGCCTCCATTTCTAATGGGGTCCGTGAAGCGTATTAAGGACCGTAGATCCGGCTGTCAGATTGACAAACGAGTCTCCTTGTTTGAAAGGCACTTAGGAAGTCGTATTTGGAAGCTTGAGAGGAGCTGTCAAAAGCGACTGGGGGGCCCACCCCAGATAACATCTGGGCCTTTTTAATTTGGGGTAGATTGAGAGTAATGTTTTGAGTCGTGAGCCACGATGGGATTCCATCCAAATGTTGGTGATGCGGCCAATCTATGCCAAAGGCAAAGGCTTAGGCTTCTATAGGAACCAACTGTGCCCACACAGCCTGCCAACGACCTAACTGGGGCCTGCGGGACCCCAGTGTTTGTGTCTGCCCCCCGTATTTACAGCCCCAGAGAGGCTGGCGGGAAGCTGATTGGTACAGGGTCTGGCCCATGGGGGTTCTCTTGGGAGTGTGGATACAGCCCAAGTGGGAAACCCACACACAATCCAGGTTGTGGACTTGAAACTGTTTCCCTTTCCAGGGGCTCCACACTGGTTAGTAGAAGGAATTCTTGGTGAGAACGGGGTACATCTGGGCAGTGATTGACAACTCTGGCTCCCCAAGGCATTTCTTTCTTTTTAAAATCTTTCTTTCTTTCTTTGGCTGTGCCAGATCTTAATCATGGCACGCAGGATCTCCCATCTTCATTGCAGCATGTGAAATCTGTAGCTGTGGCATGTGGCATCTAGTTCCCTTGACCAGGGATCGAACCCAGGCCCCCTGCATTGGGAGCAGAGGGTCTTAGCCACTGGACCACCGGGGCAGTCCCTCCCCCAGGACATTTCTGAAACCCTCGAATGTACACCCAGGGCCATGTTTCCCCTAAAACTTTTTGAACAATGAGGCTGGTGGCCAACTGCCTGCCCAGAGTCTCCAGATTCATTCTCAGTCCCCCCAGGAAGCATGGGCAAGGTGGTTGAATAAAGAGTTGATGGACACATTGGAT
>SJYT01001687.1:411514-481695 GCA_006410635.1 Cephalophus harveyi
ACACATTGGATAAACATTTAGAAAAACAAGACTCGCCACCAGGATCTTTGAGGAGGAAATTTGAGATGAAAATTTTCTGATATCGACTCATGACTGGAAGTCCTGTCAGGATTCGCAATCGTCTTCACTTAGGGGCAAAGAGTCTGACTGGCGGCGTCAATGTGAAGACAGTTCACTTGTGCTCTTACCACGCCAATGTCCCAGCTTTGCACTTTTACATATATTTGCTCACTCATTGAATTCTCCCCATCTTCCCGAGACTGGTGCTGCCCCTCCCATCTGTCCTACCCGCTCTCGTGTACACAGATGGCTTCCAGATCTCTGTCTCCAGCCCTGACCCCTTTCATTAGCTTTTGCTCTGATTAGGGTTTCTAAGGGTGCAGCCAGAAATGAGACAGAGAGCATCATCCGTCACAGGCTGGCTCCACAGCCTCAGGGAGAAGGCGGGCCCTCAGGGCAGATTTTAATGGGCTTTTGGCAGGGGTGGGTGGGTATATTCTCAAAACTTCACTTCTACAGTAACTGTGCTCCTCTACTGTCGTAGTCGCCCCTCTGTAATAATAGCCCCCTTTCATTGTATTACCTGTCTCTTATACACATCTAGATGTGTATAAGAGACAGGTGGGTGGGTGGGGGCAGGGAGAGCATCTCGGTGCTCTTTGGGCACAGAGCACAGATTCGATCATAGTGTATATTCATTCCGGGCTTCCCTGGCAGCTCAGTGGTAAAGAATCTGCCTGCCAACGCGGGAGACGCGGGTTCAATCCCTGGGTCAGGAAGTTTGCCTGGAGAAGGAAAGGGCAATCCGCTCCAGTATTCTTGCCTGGAAAAATCCCATGGCCAGGGGAGCCTGGCGGGCTGCAGACTATGGGGTCGTAGAATCGGACATAACTGAGCAACTGAACATGCATGCATGTATATTCGTTCTTTCAACCCTGCACATTTACTGAGCTCAACTGAGCTCACGTCTAAGCAAGGTATAGGGGATAGAGAATCTGAGGACACCATCCTTGCTCTCAGAGAGCTCCTGGCCTATGGTGAGTCAAGGGCTGATGGAAGCTAAGGAAGGCAGTTCTTAAGTGGCAGGTGTGGGGCTGAACCTTTGTGATCCAGTGATTAAGACTCCAAACTTTCAATGCAGGGAACTCAGGTTTGATCCCTGGTCGGGGATCTAAGACCCCATACTCCTTACCTGGTGGTGTGGCCAAAAGATTAAAATGCAAAATGAGGCAGGTGTAAGGAGTGGGGATGCACAAGGGGCGGTAAGTCCTGCAAGGAGAGTCTTGCATCTCTTAGGAGTGGGGCACAATTGCCAAGAAAGCTGCTTGACTCTGTGAGTGCTCCAAGGCAGGATCAGGTTGCCGTCATCTTCATCTTCCCAGCAAAGCAGGGTGCTCAGTGAATATAAGCTGAAGGAAGAAGTGAATGTATAAGATGTGATACAGAGTGACCAGCTGCTCCTTGAGGGGTGGCAGGACAGGATGGAGGTCTTCTTAAAGATGGTGCTCTTTGAGCAGTAGCCAGAAAAAGGAATAGGCCTGTGCTAGGTAGATAAGACCAGGAGGAGATGCTGGGCAGAAGGAAAAGGGGTGTAATGTGCAGAGGCAGATGATGGAGAGCTACTGGAATGTTCACTGGATGGTCCTCCAACACTGGGAGGCAGGGAACACCCTGACTGGGCACACGATGAGGCTGAAAGAGGGCAGGGGCTGAACAGGAGCTTGGATGCCATTCAAGGGGGTTGGGCTTTTGTGAATTTCAGGGAGCTGTGAATTTATGGATTCTAGGTAGGGCAGCGAAGTGGCCGTTATGTGTATGGGCTGGGAAAGAGGTGCTACCAAGGAGCATGCCCAGAGCTTCTCTTCCCACCCCAATTCAGTACTCTTGCCTGGGAAATCCCATGTAACCCTGGTGGGCTACAGTCCATGGGGTCACAAAGAGGACATGACTGAGTGACTAATATTTTGATTTTGACTATGTATCTCAGCCCCTGCCTCTCAGAAGTAGGAACCCAGGTTCTGCCTCCCGGACTAGGGGAAGGGGGTTTGTCTCATATGGCCTTAACATGACCACCACCATTGACCTTAACAGCACCCCATGCCAGCTGGCACAAAGGAAGGAGTCCACAGGTGGCCGAGCATGGAGCAGGTGTGGAACTGCTGTCGCCCAAACTTCTGGGTGATTCCTGCATGCCCGAGTGACTCCCCAGGTTGCTAATGCTGGAGGCCCTTTGAGGTCATCTATCATGGCATCTGGTCCCATCACTTCATGGGAAATAGATGGGGAAACAGGGGAAACAGTGTCAGACTTTATTTTTGGGGCTCCAAAATCACTGCAGATGGTGATTGCAGCCATGAAATTAAAAGACGCTTACTCCTTGGAAGGAAAGTTATAACCAACAGATAGCATATTAAAAAAGCAGAGATATTACTTTGCCAACAAAGGTCTGTCTAGTCAAGGCTATAGTTTTTCCAGTGGTCATGTATGGATGTGAGAGTTGGACTGTGAAGAAAGCTGAGCGCCGAAGAATTGATGCTTTTGAACTGTGGTGTTGGAGAAGACTCTTGAGAGTCCCTTGGACTGCAAGGAGATCCAACCAGTCCATCCTAAAGGAGACCAGTTCTGGGTATTCATTGGAAGGACTGATGCTGAGGCTGAAACTCCAATACTTTGGCCACCTCATGTGAAGAGTTGACTCCTTGGAAAAGACCCTGATGCTGGGATGGATTGGGGGCAGGAGGAGAAGGGGACGACAGAGGATGAGATGGCTGGATGGCATCACTGACTCGATGCACGAGTCTGAGTGAACTCTGGGAGTTGGTGATGGACAGGGAGGCCTGGGGTGCTGCGATTCATGGGGTCGCAGAGATTCAGACATGACTGAGTGATTGAACTGAACTGAACTGAACCCAGCCCTCCCATTCTATGGATGGGAACCCTGGGGCCCAGGGGGGGAAGCAACATGTGCAAGTTTTCACAGCACAGTCAGGACTAGAGTCCAGGTCTCTGGGCTCCCAGTCTGGTTTTCTGTCCCCAGATAGATCTGTGCTCTCTTAGCTTGGCGACCTTTGGCCGGTGATTTAGCTGGGCGGTTTTGTCATCTGGTACGTGGTGACAACATCTCCCTTTTGGGCTTGTTGTGGGGAATAAATGAAATAATGCAGGTAAAGTGTCTCTGCAGCTTAACGTCTGGCAGGTGGTGTGTGCTCAGGAAGAAGCAATTGTTACTGCCCTTCCTCTCTGGAGTTTTGTTTCTGCTCCCAGCGTGTCATCCCACTGCCTGTCTCTGGTGGTGAGGGGTGCTGATTGGTGCAGGGGCTGCTACAGCAGCTGAGCTGGGGTGGGGGCATTTCTCAGATTGTCCGAGGAAGGCAAGGTCATGCCTTGGCCTCACTGAATTCAGGACAAATACAAATTTTAAGAAGCAATCTTGGGTCTGGACTACAGCCCAATGGTATGTTCTTTTGGATTATAAAACAAAGTGAAAAATATTTTGAGAACGGCATGTGTAATTTTTCATGGGTGGGATGACTTTACCATGAAAGAGGACTTTCTCATTTACAAAGGCACTCATGGCAGGATTCCTGTAAGTCCCCAGTTCTGCCCAGGCTTTCACTCAGGAGTCAGTTTCCCTAGCATGAGTCATACCCACTTTCTAAGAACAGACCTTCTGTTCCCCCACAGTCTTGTCACTCTTGGCCTTCCTGTAAGATTCCCATGAGCTTTGAGCTGAAGCAGCAGAATCCTGGAATGGGAGCAGTGCAGCCGCTATAGATTGTTAAGTCCATCATGATTTTCATGGGCCATCAAGAAAGAAAAAACGGGGCTTCCCTGGTGGTCCAGTGGTTAAGAATCCACCATGCAATGCAGGAGACCTGGGTGGATCCAGGGGTCGGGGAACTAAGATCCCACATCCCTTGGAGCAATTAAGCATTGGTGCCACAACTAGAGAGTCTGTGGGCCGCAATGAAAGATCCCGCTTGACTCAGCTAAGACCTGACGCTGCCAAATAAATAAACAAATAATGGTGAAGGGATAAAATCAAAAGAAAAAGAAAAAGCACTGCTAATTGTAACTGACATGCAATTGATTGGGAAACAAGCTCCAATTTCAGAAATGTTAAAATGTGAAAGAACACACGTCTTAGAATCACTGTTGGAGAACCAGGGTCAGCTGGATAGGATGGAACCAATGGCAGGACACACAAGTAGGGACCAATCTCCAAATCCTACTTGGCTCAAGATTATTTAGTGGTTGTTTTTTTCTGTGTGAAAGAAACCACTAATATGTAGCTTTTGTGAAGACAGACACTGGTCTGTTTTCTTACCACTGTATCCCCATCGCTTCACACCCATAGTAGGTGTTCAACAAATATTTGCTCAACAAATAAATAAAACAGAGCCACCTTATAAAATATGTGGCAAACCCAGACAAGAAAATAAATCATTCATAATCCCCCCCACTGTGGGTATTTTGCCTTATTTCCTTCGAGTCTTATTTCCTATCAATATGCTCTTTTATATACATGTAAACATAATGTATTATTAGATTTAGCTCTGGGATGTGTTTTTGTATTTCTCTATTAATATGAATGAAATGATGAAATGAGATGGTGTGGAAATGCTTTGAAGACTGTAAAGTGTTTAACCAAATATCTTATTATTAGTTATAATAACCACAGCAATGCTAATATGAATGAGGCTGATTTTCTGAAAATATACTTCAAAGCCAACAACGAATTTGTCCTCTGAAGCTAGGAATATGTTCTCTTCCTGATTGCCATGGGGAGTCCCCATGTTTCATTTTGGGAAGAAAAAGAGACTTAAGGATCCTGAGAAGTTATCGGTCCCAGCCACTCACCTGGCCTAGAAATTTCTTCAATGTCACTAGCAGAGGGTCAGTGGTGGGGGCGGAGGGGAGAACAGAGGGCATCTTTCAAGCCAATGACACTGCTGTCCCTACAGAGAGTTTCCTTCTTTTTAACTTTCACTAGCAGTGAAATGAATTCCCCTATGGGTTTCAGGGAAGGCTGTTCACGTCTCCCGCATGGTAACAGCAACATGGACATCAGAGAGATGTCAGTACAGGTAAGTCAATACAGGGTGGGAGTGGTGATTACTTTCAGTAAATCACAAAGGAATATTTGCCTTGGACGACTTGCCCCAAATTCCCTGACAGATAGTCAAACACTTCACAGACACACTGATTAGTCTAACTCATGCCTGGTTCTTCCAAGGGAGGTGGATTGGTTCACATCACACACACAAAAGGGAGGACTGGCAACGATTCTCTCTTTGAGCAAACTCTAGCCAGGCTCCTCTGCGCCCTGTTTCTATGAGGTCTCAACCTTGACCTACAAAGGCTAGGACAAACAGGAACAAAGCTTCTTCCTCCTTCCCTCCCTCCCTCCCTCCTTCCCTTCATTTCTTTGTCATTAGCACTTAATTTTCATTAAAATGAATACTTTGGATGGAGAGAACTTCCCTAATGACTCAGATGGTAAAGACTATACCTGCATTCCATGAGACCCAGGTTCAATCTCTGGGTTGGGAAGATCCCCTGGAGGAGGGCATGACAACCCACTCCAGTATTCTTGCCAGGAGAATCCCTATGGACAGAGGAGCCTCGCGGGTTACAGTCCATGGGGTCACAAAGAGTTGGACACAACTGAGCAACTAACACATACACACACACACACACTTACATGAAGAACAGGATTAGAATAGTGTTTACAATCGACTTCTGAAAAATCACATTATATAAGGGAAATAAAAACAGGTGAGCAGAAGTCCAAAAAAGGTGCAGCTTGTATACATCATTGCGCTCGGATGAAATATGCTGCTCAGGGGAGCACATACTTAGGCCGCATGAGCCCAGGAAGAAGACATCAACAGAGGACAACCCCCCAGGTAGCAATGCTGAATGCTGAATTTTCCAGCGAGCTCAAAAAATATTAGTAGTTTGGAAACATTCAACTCGAGCTCTTTACAAAAATGACTGTCTCTTCAACATGTTTCTATGCTAGCGTAGTTTCTCACGGTTCAACCCAAATCCTTGGGATGGCCCAGCTCTTTTAAAGCACCTGCCTGAGGACTCAAGACTGCCAAGTAAACTCAAGAGTTTACTGTTTGTGTTTGTGTGCCAGCATGGGAAGGCAGCCGCTGTCTTTCTGCCTCTGCAGGAGGGGAGGAGCCTAACTATGACGGGGTTTTATTAGCAAACTCAGATGGGTTTCACAAGCACTGACCGCCCCCCAACTCGCCCACTTTCTGTAATTTTCAATTCCCTGACTGCTCAAGTGCCCTCTGTGTCCCACCCTTCCCTCTCATTTCCCCTTTAAAACGCCAAGTGCCTTCTGCACAGATTGAAGTTGAGTTCAGTTCACGATGAACCTTCTTCCCTACTGCAATGGTATATTACTGATTAAATCTGTCATCGCTGCTTTAACCAGTGTCTGACTTTGTTGATCTCTGACTGCACTCGAAGGCTGGCCGTTACACCCAGGCTCATAGCTTGGGCTCCGGGCTCTCTGCACACCTTGACCTGTGAGTCTGTGTTCTCACTCTTCCTGACTCAAATCCTCAGCCCTGAACTTGGCTCCCTGCGCTGTCAGCTTTGAGTCCTCTAGGATGATGTTTTCTGGTTGTTTCACTTGGCTCCCACCTTGCACACTCTTGAACACTCCACTTTGGCCCAAACCATGTCTACCTCCATCTCTGGGGCCCGTAGATGCTCAAGCTTCCTCTACCCTTGCCTCGGGGCTGCCACCCCACTTGCTGCGTTTTGCCACGGAGGTTGATCATGATCTTTAGCAACTGCCTGGGTGTTAAGTACAGGAAGTTCATGAGGCCCATGTAAGTTCATCAATGCTTTCCCAGAGATTCAAAAATACAGCTCTCTTAGAGATTTGGCTCAGATGTAAAGAATCTGCCTGCAATGGGGGAGCCTGGGGTTTGATCCCTGGGTCAAGAGGATCCCCTGGAGGAGGGCATGGCGACCCACTCTGGTATTTTTGCCTGGGAAATCCCATGGAGAGAGGAGCCTGGTGGGTTACAGTCCATGGGGTTGCAAAGAGTCAGACACGACTGAGCAACTAACACTTTCTTCACTTAGAGATTTAAAAACAGTTTCTTTCTCTTTTTTTTTTCACTTAAAATTATTTATTTACTGTATTTATATATTTGCTGGGCCAGATCTTTAGATGTGGATTTTAAAGATGTGGATCTTTAGTTCTGGCACGTAAGATCTTAGTTGCAGTCATGTGGGATCTAGTTTCCTGACCATGGAATTGATCCTGGGTCCCCTGCATTGTAAGCGTGGGGTCTGAGCCACTAGACCACCACAGAAATCCCTAAAACCAGTTTCCAATACAGAAGATTACTCTATAAAGTGGCTAAGTACTGGATGAAAGATGATTTGAAACATTTATTAAAAACAAGCTGAGCTCTTAAGTTATGTGTGGATCTCTTTGCTCCTCCCTGTTCTCTGGGCTCTGCCTTCCTGATGCTTTAGAGCTGGGCTCCCTGTCACTCATTCACCTCACTCTTCACTCCAGGCCTCCCAGGGCAAATTGTCTTGGGTGACCTGGTTTAGGGCTCCCTCAGGGTCCGAGGCTTTCCAGCTTTTATTCTAATCAAACCAAGAAATGAAGAGGAAAAAAAAAAAGCATCCATCCCAATGTCTCTCTGCAGTCCTGCTTTGAGACCTCCTCCCCATTGAGAATCTACGAAGGTCTCCCTTCTGAGACATGTAGCACATGTCACATCGATGCTAGTCCATATTCCACGGACGTGCTGAGTTGACGCAGCCATCCTGGCTGGCTGGCTGGGTGGGAGGGTCCCTCCCCTGGTGCTCAATCAGAGAGCAGACATTGACCCATGAAGAGGCTTCCCTCCGATTAAGCTCCATAGTGGAGACTAACGCCTGCCTCTGTTCCTTCTTGCAGGCCACCTGGCATTGTATTAACAGAGTGATGAAACACACCAAACCCTGGTGAGCAGTTCCCCCTAGCATCCACTGGCCTCTCACCTAACCATCACAAAGATTTTCCCCTAGAATGTTTTAGGAAAAAAAAAAAACCAAACCAGTTCACTGAAAAAGAAAACAAGCTGGTTTTTCCTCACGCCCAATTTCAAAATCGACAGGCGGTCCAGGAGAATCCAAATACAGAGGTCAATGGATACCTTTCTTCAGTTTCAGAGTGAGGGTTTTATCTGAACCCAACCCTACTCCTTCCAGCCTCCTGGGTGGATTCTGTGCCTTCTAGGAGTGAGAATCCTATTTCTCAACCTCACATGGCTGGTAGCTCAGAGAGGCCAAGGACCCCTGATTCCAGAGACCCCAGGGGACTTACCCTCTGCTCCTGTGTGGCCACGAAAGTCTGGAACCCTGGTGCCACACCAAAGCCCAGCTCTTGAATGAAAGGCGGCTCAGACTGACTGTGGATCTGAACCTTCACGCCTGCTTCAAACGTCGTTTCCTCTGAAAGAACAAAGATGGACAAAGCCATGGGTCAGTGACAACAGATGCTCGGGGATTCCTGGGGCTGCTCCACAGCAGAACCACAGCCCCCAGAGATGTGTATACCTGCATCCCTGGCAACCGCAGCTATGTTACCTTATGTTGGAAAAAGTACGCTGCAGATGTAACCAAAGATTTGGAGATAGGGAGATTGGAGGCAGGAGGATCAGAGTCAGAGAGACGTGGAAAAATGCTCTGCTTCTGGCTTTGAGGATGGAGGAGGGAGCCATAGGCTGAGGGATGTAGGCAGCTTCAGGAAGCTGGAAAAGGCAAGGGAACGGAATTTTCTCCTCGAGCCTCTAGCGGGAATGCAGCCCTGCCGATACCTTGAAATGCACTTTTGACTTCTGGCTTCCAGAACTGTAAGATAATACATTTGGGTTGTTTGATGCCACTAATTTTGTGGCAGTCTGTTACAGTACTCCTAAGAAATGAATTCAGGTCATTGAGGCCAATAGCTCCTTGCTTCCGTCTCCAAAACTACAGAAAGGGATTATAAAGTGAGTCAAGCACCTATGCTTTTTCTTTTTCTTAACATTTTTTTTTTTTTGATTGGAGGATAATTGCTTTACAATGTTGTGTTGGCTGCACCTATGCTTTTTATTTACTAACTTCTCTACTGGGCCATGAGCCGAGTCGAGGTGAGGGGATCAGAAGAATGAAAACACAATGTTGCTGCAGTCAGAATAAAGATATGGGGCTTGTTTGCAAGCCCCTTGGAGCTGCAGGAAATGGGCAACTAGAAGAGGAGCTCCTCCCCTTTTTTCTCTTTCTGGCAGTGACCTGTGGAAGGCATAGCAGGAAGGGATGGGGCAGCAGGGCCTGGCTCATCCTGTGTGTTGGTGCTCAAAATTGGTAGGGAATGCACATATGGGATCCTTCACTCTTTCCTCGGCCTCCTTCTCTGTTGTATTCTTTGCAAACAGCCTGAATAACGAACTTTCCAAACTGCAAACCTGAGTCACTTATACGGAGCCCAGTCACCTTCACCCGCCTCCATTCCAGCCTCCTCTGGGCAGCCCTCTGCTTCATGGCACCACGTGGTTCAACCCATAAGGGCCACCGGATTGGCTGTTACCGATCCCGGTTCAACCAATCGGATTGGTTGTTACTGATCTCTGCTCGGCAGGGGTGCACACGCATCTCATATGCCCTGGAATGTCTTTCTACTTGGGCTTCCCTGGTGGCTCAGATAGTAAAGAATCTACGTGCAATGTGGAAGATCCAGGTTCGATCCCAGGGTCGGGAAGATTCCCTGGAGAAGGGAATGGCTACCCACTCCAATATTCTTGCCTGGAGAATTTCATGGGCAGAGGAGCCTAGAGGGCTACTTGGTCCACCTGACTGACCATCAGTGAAGGTTCAGCCCTCAGCCCCACCCAGAGCAACTCTTTCTGCCTGCTTGTATTCTTCACATACACCTAGCAAAGCCTCTGCCACACCACACCACCATTCTTTATCTCACTGTCTTTTCCGCTGGGGCATCTTGCAGGCATCCAGGGAATGATTGTTGAATGGATGAGGGAGACACCTGTGATTCCAACCTCACTCACGCATTATAGGGAAGGCCAATCCAGAGTCCGCATCAAGGAGTGTTCCAAAAGCAGAGAATGAGGAGAGGAGGGGTAAATGCAGAAATCAGTTAAGATGGGGGGTGGTAGTGGTGGAGGTCAGAGGTCAAGGTAGGGGGATTGTCAACACCAGGGCCATAGCATGGGGACAGTTTGGGGACATGCTCTAAAGCTGGCACAGAGGAGAAAGGTGAGGAGGACTGAAGGGCTGGAGCCAGGCGTGTGACTGTTCAGGGCCTGGGAAAGTCTGGGGGCTGGTGACCAAGGCAAGGGGGAGGCCTGGAGCTGGTGAGAATTCCAAGGTCGGGGGCACAGGGCAGGTGGAGTGAGAGGATGGATGGGCAGGGCTCTCACGACCTAGACAAGGAGGACTGATACGGAGTTTAGACAAAAGAGGGCCTTGGCTGGGAATCCTTTCATATGCATCCTCCTGGAGCAGGAGAGAGTCCCAGGGACATCTCCACTTTTCCTGCAGCCGGGTCAACTTTTCTGCCATCTCTTTACCCAGATCGGTCCATCCAAACTCCCGGCCCATGTCCCTCCGTGCTTGTGTCGACCTCTCTGGTGGATGGTGGACGCCTCAAGAGAAGAGAGGGCTTCTTGCTCTGTCTGGTAGCCACAGTTCAGCCCAGGGCTTAGCCCACAGCTCCATCAGGAAAGGGGAATGCCAGAGAAGGCGGATGGGGTGGGGAGAGGAGGGCTGAGTGGCCAGCTGTCAGGGGCTGTGTTTTCTAAGGTCCGCCCAAGGAGCCTAAAGAACAAGCTGTGATGGGGGAGGAGAGTGAACACCGGTGATGCTGGGGGACAGGAATGCCCGTGCCTGGATGAACAAAAGGCACCTTCAGTGAGCTGCAGCGGGGTGGGACAGGCGAGATGCCAAAACGCGTTTTCCAGAGCTAGTGAAGCTGTGTGCCCGCGATATAAAAGCGAGCTTCGGAAACCTTCGAGCCTGTCAGACAGGCTCGGAGGAGGAGCCGGTGGTTACAGGGAGAAATGAGGAATGAGGACTTGGTGTCAGAAGGGCTGTGAGTAATGGGCAAGGCAGACAGCCAGGCATGCCTGTGTTAGCGAGAGCCGCCCAAGGCTTCTCAGACTGAGTTAGGGTTTGGATGGGGCGTTTATTCCAGAAAGCAGCTGGGGCCAGGCAGAGTAAATTCCCAAGTATTCTCGCATGGTTACAAACTTGCAGCCACCGATGGGCAGAAGAGAACGAGGAATCAGGTTTCTGCCTCCTTCAGGACAGTGCTGTCTAGAGGAACCTTCTGCGAAGACAGAATGTTTTATAATCTGTGCGATCCCACTTGGTACTGCTAGCTACAGGAAATGTGACTAGTGCAACCGAGGAACTGAATTGTTAAATGAATAGATAAAGAAATAAATATCCCCCCCCAACTTTTTTGAGCCATAGTTGACAAAATCGTATGGTATTTAAAGGGCACAGTGGGATAATTTGATATATGTATACGTTGTGAAAGGATCCCTCCCCCCTCATCGGGTTAATTAACATATCCATTGGAAGGACTGATGCTGAAGCTGAAGCTCCAATACTTTGGCCACCTGATGCGAAGAGCCGACTGATTGGAAAAGACCCTGATGCTGGGAAAGATTGAAGGCAGGAGGAGAAGGGGGCGACAGAGGATGGGATGGTTGGATGGCATCACTGACTCAATGGACATGGGTTCAGGCAAACTCCCGGGGATGGAGAAGGACAGGGAAGCCTGGTGTGCTGCAGTCCATGGGGTTGCAAAGAGTTGGACACGACAGAGCGATTGAACAACAACAGTCACTGCACATATTTACCTTTCCCTGGCCTGCTTTATTCACCTATTTACTTTTTAGCCAATTGAATTTTAATTAAAATTTGAAGGGTTCCACATCTTATTAACATATCCATCATTTCACATATTTACCTTTATCTGACCTGCTTTATTTATCTGTTCATTTTTTTATCCAACTGAATTTTAATTAATTAAAATTAAGTAGCCTCATGTGGCTGCTGACCACCTTACCGGCCAGTGTTGCTGTCGACTGTCAGCTGTGAGCAGACCCGAGGCATCTCAGAGCAGTAGGGGTGACAAGGGCTTGAGCAACCCGCTTCCCCATGCAGGTACCCTGTGGTGTCTCTTGCCCAGAAGCAGGAGATTTGGGCGGGGTGCTGAGCAGCAGAGTTGTGCACGTTTGTGGCCAGCCCATGCCTAGTCCCAGAGGCTCCCTGACCCTGTCCTCCCAGAGCACTACTGACTCTCACATCTCCAGATAATACTTACTCTTCCTTCACAGAACTGCCCTCAGCTCCCCTCTATGGAGCAATTCTCCAGTTTGATAAGGCACAACAGTCCCCTCCAGTGCCTGCCCGGGACTAATCTCCTTGGCTCTTGCCTCTTCTGGACAAGGAACACTCTCAGTGCAAATACAAAGACCCACTTTAAGAAATGACACCATGAAGCACAGATTGTTAGAACCAAAGGCTCAGCCCATGTTACCTCCAAAGGGTTCCAGAATAGAATGCAAGTTGCAATCATGTACAGTGCTCTGGGTGACCACTCCTGGGACCTTTTCCTTCTTCAAAAAAATTAATTAGAAAATCTCTCTTTCTAAAAATATCTATTTATTTTTGGTTGCACTGGATCTTCACTGCTGTGTGCAGGCTTTCTTTAGTTGTGGCCAGTGGGGGCTCCTCTTCATTGCAGGGCACGGGCTTCTCATTGCAGTGACTTCTCTTGCTGCGGAGCATGGACTCTGGGTGCATGGGCTTCAGTAATTGTGGCACACGGGCTTAGTTGCTCTGCGCACGTGGAATTGTCCTGGACCAGGGATTGAACCCTTGTCCCCAGGGAAGTTTCATCCCTAGAAATTCTGGTACAATGTCTCTCGGGTGAAGCTCAGGAATCTACATGTCCAGGGATTCTGATACAAATTATCTGCGGCCAAACATATTTGGGCAAGCAGTGACCTAGTTCAGAGAAGGGAAGTGATTTGGCCAAGGTCACACAGCAAGTTAAGAACAGAGCAGGGGTCAAAAACCAGGCATCTTGACTCCCAACTTGGCACTCTTCCTTCCCCCAACTAGGAGTGTGGTTTATTTCGTGTGAGCGGATGACCTGGTTCATAGCTCTGGGGGCTGGAGAAAGATAATATCCTTTTCATTGTCATATCCCTGAAAGTGCCTGGGACAGAGCAGAGCTCAGTAATTGTTTGTGGAATGGAGTGAATTAGTGAGGGAGTGTCCTCTGCTACGTTGACTGTTCCCTGCCCTTGGACCTGCTGGGAGTCTGCCCAGGGTTTACCTGGACCCTGGGAAACACCAGCACCACCTACCGCCCAGCGATAGGATTCCTCCTGAGTTGCAGGAGGCAGAAGGCCTCATCTGCTGAGATGCCACTGGGCTGCACACAAAACCACAGCAACAGCAGTGATAATAACGGTCGCTGTAACTGGGACCATCTGCACAATTCTGGGAACCAAAAGAAAATGTGGGACCCACTGTGAAAAACTTACTGAGAAACTCAAGATAGCAGTTGTTATTTAGTCACTAAGTCATGTCTGACTCTTTTGCGACCCTGTGGACTGTAGCCCTTCAGACTTCCCGGTCCCTGGGATTTCCTGGGCAAGAATGCTGGTGTGGGTTGCCATTTCCTTCTCCAGGGGAACTTTCTGACCCAGGGATTGAAACCGTGTTTCCTGCATCAGCAGGTGGATTCTTAACCACTGAGCTGCCATAGCAAAGCACTAAACCAAGGGTCTGGGATTTCCCTGGTGATCTGGTGGTTAAGACCCTGCGCTTCCAATGCAGGAGGCACGGGATAGATCCCTGCTTAGGGAACTAAGATCCCATATGCCACGCAGTACAGCCCAAAAACAAAAACCTCAAGAGCATGACCCTCCTGAGCCTGTGTGATTGCAGTGCTCACCCGCCCACGAAGCCAACCCTGATGATAACCCCGCTTGGTGCTGGACAGAAATGTTTACATCTTCCTATTCCTTTCGCCACCAAATGATTCAACACTGGGTGGCTTCAAAGAGGGCAGGCTCCCAGTGCAGGGGAGGATTTGTTTACACATCATGAACACCAGGATTCAAAGCCCCAGAGAGAGACAGAGAGCAGAGAACGAGAGGTTACTACACGCACACAGCGTCAGAAAGCCCTTGCTAATTGGGACCAAGCTGAGATCCCGATGGCCTAACATGAAAGGTGATGTTGAATCAGGAGGAAGGTAGTAAAGAGGCTTCAACCTGCAGAAGCCCGAGTCTCCCAGCATTTTTTTAGGAGCCGGGCCATGGCTGGCAGCAGGTGAAGTCGAGCATTTCCTGTGCCTGCAGAAAGGGCTGGGAAGCTCTGCCGGAGGAGATGGGGAGCGAGGGGCAGAATGCATAATGGAGCAGAGAAAGCACATCGCAAGGAAAGCAGCTTATAGCTTTAATCTTTGCAAATGACAGGAAGCGAACCGAGGTAATAAACACTGGAGAGACGGAGGCAAAGAAGCGTCTCTGAAAATCTGGAGGAATTTTCTAGGCTAAGGCGAGGATGTACTGGTATAAAGCAATCTTGGATTGGAGGAAACTGTAACAGTGGCTAGGATGGTCTGCTTGGGAGTAAAGGGTGGGAGGGAGGTCAGCCATATGGTTAGATGCATCTCAGCACAGGATGGCTCTGTGTGTCCCCTCACCATCCTCTCCACTCTGCTCTCTGCTCTGGGAGCTGCCCTTGGGTAGAGTGTACTGCTGGGTTCCCTTGCCGTCTAGCTGCTGGTGAACTTTAGCCAGTGGTGGGCCCAGGTGATAAACAAGGAGAGACGGGAGAGTCAGGCTGGGCTATTTAGTCTCTCCACTCTGTCCTCTGGTCCCTGTGGGTCAGCTGCATGCCACCTTGAAGGGCACAGCCCTGGGCTGGGGGACTAGCTCTCCATTCTGATATTGGCTCTTTCTGTCTTTCCCAGGCATGGAAATGGCTCTCTCTGCTACCAGGCTCGGCACACATTGGTGTGTGCATGCGTGCTAAGTCACTCCAGTCGTGTCCGATTCTTTCTGACCCTATGCACTGTAGCCTGCCAGGCTCCTCTGTCCACGGGATTCTCCAGGTAAGAATACTGGAGTGGGTTGCCATGCCCTCCTCCAGGGGATCTTCCCCACCCAGGGATCAAACTTGTGTCTCTCGCTTCTATTGCACTGGCAGGCAGGTATCACTAGTGCTACCTGGAAGCCCCATTGGTACTGCCTTCTTCAAGCCTTGCCTGCACCTCTGTGGACTAGCCCTTCACTAATCGTTCCTTGTATTACCTGCTCTGTGGGTGCTGCTGGTTTCCTGGTTGGATCCTGATGGGGAGCATCCCCAGAGGGCATCTACCACCTCACCTCTGATAGGCAGCAGGAGGCCCCTCTGCCCCAATGTCCACTGAAGGGCAGCTGTTGGTTGAAGCACAGTTGGGAATGGAGACCTCACTACCTGCAGGGGCAGCCTTTGGTCTCCAAAGTCTATCTTTGCATTGAGTTGAAATTGCCTGCTTATAGATTTTATCCCCTTTTTCCAGCTTCACCCCTTCTTCCAGGATCGGAAGATATAACCACTGAAGCACTCTTTTTTAAGTATTTTAAACTTATTTTCTAGGAGAATTTATTTAATCTATTTATTTATTTATTTGGCATATGTGTTCTTAGACCCCTGATCAGGGATCAAACACGTGCCACCGGCATTGGAAACATGGAGTCTTAACCACTGGACCGCCAGGGAAGTCCCACGGAGCACTCTTGTTTTCATGCTGACCCCCACAGAGCTGACCCCAGTGCATCTTTGTGTCTGAAGTGCTCACTAGCTGAGGTGCACTTAGGGACGTGCTTGGCTTGGCCAGGCATATGTGGGGAGGGTCCTGGGACCCTCTCTCCAACTCCCCCAGGAGAACCACCTGTCCTGCATGGCTTGTGGAGTTCCGGAGGTCCCACTTCTTACATTGGGTAGGGTTAGGTTGGGCACAGTTTGTGCCCAGAGACAGAGCATCCCTTTCTTAAAGAAGTAAACTG
Source organism: Cephalophus harveyi (assembly GCA_006410635.1). Taxonomy (NCBI): domain Eukaryota; kingdom Metazoa; phylum Chordata; class Mammalia; order Artiodactyla; family Bovidae; genus Cephalophus; species Cephalophus harveyi. Next base: position 427,621 of record SJYT01001687.1, read on the forward strand.
GGCTTTCTGAGCCAATAGACATGCAAGCTTCTGGTATTTGGAGGGTCAAAACCTGAGAACACCCAGGACAGTTGGTTAGATGCTTGGGACTCGAGGGCCAGGCAGCATGAGGGTTAATATTAGGTCTTGGTTATGCAACAGAGAAGTGCAATTCTATTAAACAGAACAGTTACCATACATTAGAGAAGGCACCGAACGTGGAGTTGGGTCTAGGCTCATTACAAAAAGATTTATTTCAAGGATTATTTAAATAATGAGTTTCCCTAGTTCATTCAGGCTCAGAGATTATAAATGACTGAGAGGGCTGATAAGTCTGGGTGGGTAACCAGCGTGTAGGAGAAATTACCATGTCTCTGAAACTATAGGGGAAGTTGGTGAATGATTAGGATTCTGTTGATAAAGATTCTGTTGATGCACCCTGCTGGCAGAAGTTAGGTCCCACCAGATTGCTGAACAGATCCTGTATATAGATTGCAAATCTTGTTCAAAGCATTACCAAATTCATAGCGACTTTTTGTTATTGAATTTTTTTCAATAAATGAATGTAAAAAACACGATAGCATTCATGTGTGGGTGATGTCTGAGAAATATCTGGGATGTTAAAAAGACATCCTCGTATTTCCAAAGGATGGGAACAGTGGTCTAGATCAGAGTTTCTCCTACTTGAATGAGAGTCACTGGGGATCCTGCTACCAGGCAGACTTGGGGTGGGGTCTGAGTTCTGCATTACTGGTGAGCTCTCCGGGGATGCCAGTGCTGTTGGCTGGAGGACCACACTGTGGGTAGCAGGACCCGTAGGAGAAAACCTACGCTGCGGCAGGGCACACCAGGCCTGTGAAGGGCTGGTCTCTGCCTACCTCTCCAGCCCCCCTCCAGCTTCACCCTTGGACCCAGCCACCTCGGGACATCAGGGGCTGGTCCTGGCCTTTGCTCTCAATTCCCCTCCCTCTGCGTGGCATCTCCCCTCCCTACGACTTACCCCCTCCTCTGACCCCCACATACTGCCCAGCCACCTGGCAAACAGGCCTGAGCATGGGACCAGAGGTCATCTCCTCTCTGAAGCCTCCCTGAGAAACACTTTTCTTCTCTTCCAGAACGCTTTATCTCCTCCTTTGTATCCCAGCTTTCCTTTATCTGTCTTAACATTTCATGACATTTAATTGTTTACATGCCTCCCGAGCAGACTACAATTGCCCTTCATTCCTTGAGGCATTAAACAGGAGAACTCTTGGATCAATGAGTTTCCATCTCCCACATAAAAGGAGCCCTTGGGATAGTCCCTAGACAGTGAATGCTTTGATGTAAGCATTTGATGTAAGGCCCTGGACTGGGCCTTACATCTGTATTCCTGAGTGTCGGGCACACAGTAGGCTCTGTGAGATGTGAGCTCTGAACTGGGGCTGTTCCATCTACCTCCTAGATGGTCCCCTCCGACCATTGCCTGGCTGCCCGGGAGATTTAACCAGAGCACGTATATGTCCTGCACAGCACTTAGCGTCTGTATGAAGCAGGTCTTCACAGATGCCTTAATTTTTCTTAATTGATGCCTGCCTCCAAGGGTGCTTCTGACTCATGGCATCATTGCTGCCGATTCTTTGGCACCTGTGGAGACCACCTCTCCAGGATAAAGGTCCACTCATGAGAGTGAGCTCAGAATCATAGCTGGCTGCATGCAGCATAGTCCGGTGCTCTAGATTCTCAGAATTCAGCCAGAGCCCACACCTCTCCTTGTGGAGAGGTCCTTGGTACCAGGCACTAACACAAAAGTCTCTCCTGGAGGCAGAGATGTCAGGGAAACCATAGCAACCATCTCCCTCCACTCTTGCTCTGTCTCATTTGTGATGGGGGTGGGGAACCATGCTACCTTTGAGAGTTGCTCAGGCCCTCCAGCTATGTGGAAAATTTATGATTATTTTTTAATTTAATTTTAATTTTGATCAAAGCAATACATGTACACAATTTTAAAAGCCAAATGGTACCTCAAGGCTTTTAATGAAAAAGAGTATTTTCCTGCTCCACCTCTCCCCATCCCCTGAGACACACTCCTCAGAGGCAGCTACTCTCAAGAGTTGGAGCTGTTTCTCCCAGAACTGACTTTCATAGTTTCATGGACATCAACTGCTTGACAGTTATTTCTTGATTTTTGTAACTTTTAAGTATTATGTACTGAATTTCCACCATGGGAGCTGAGGCTGTAAGCTCCTTATATGAAATATCCTGGCATACTCCCTTGCTTTTCATCTAGACGTCAGTATCCACCTTTCACTTAATTAAGACTATGCAAATATTACCCACACCCCAGCCTTAGAGTATATAACATTTTTGATCTTTTCCTTGTGAAACTGTTTTGTTTTTCCTATTTTTTTCTTTTTGTTTTGTTTGGCTTGTAACTATAGCAGAGGGCTTCCCTGGTGGTGCAGAGCTTAAAGCGTCAGCCTGCAATGTGGGAGACCTGGGTTCGATCCCTGGGTTGGGAAGATCCCCTGGAGAAGGAAATGGCAACCCATTCCAGTATTCTTGCCTGGAGAATCCCATGGACGGAGGAGCTTGGTGGGCTACAGTCCACGGGTCCCAAAGAGTTGGACACAACTGAGTGACTTCACTTTCTAGAGCTGAAATGGCCAAAAAAAAAAAAAAAAAAAAGATCAAATTCACAGAAAGAGTAGAAAAGTGGTTGTCAGGGGCTGGGGGTGGGTGGAATGGAGAGGGTAGTGCTGCTGCTAAGTCGCTTCAGTCGTGTCCAACTCTGTGCGACCCCACAGACGGCAGCCCACTGGGCTCCCCCATCCCTGGGATTCTCCAGGCAAGAACACTGGAGTGGGTTGCCATTTCCTTCTCCAATGCATGAAAGTGAAAAGTGAAAGTGAAGTCGCTCAGTGGTGTCCGACTCTCAGCGACCCCATGGACTGCAGCCCACCAGGCTCCTCCGTCCATGGGATTTTCCAGGCAAGAGTACTGGGGTGGGGTGCCATTGCCTTCCCCGGGAGAGGGTAGTAGAAGTGTACAAAGTGTACAAACTTTCAGTTATAAGATGTCAAAGGTCAGAAGATTTTATGTAAAACATGGTGACTATGGTTGATAACACTGTAACATATCTTTCTGATCCAGAGACAAAACCCAGGTCTCCTACATTGCAGGTGGATTCTTTACCATCTGAGCCAAGAGGGAACACAAAGTGTTAATTGCCCAGTCGTGTCAGACTCTCTGTGACCCCATGGACTGTAGCCCATCAGGCCCCTCCATCCATTGAATTCTCCAGGCAAGAATACTGGAGTGGGTTGCCATTCCCTTCTCCAGGGGACCTTCTTGACCCAGGGATTGAACCTGGCTCTTCAGCATTGCAGGCAGATTCGTCACCATCTGAGCCATCACGGAAGCCCTTTAGAGAGCAGAAACTAAATGATCTACTCTTGATATATCAAATATATTTGAAACCAAATTCTACTCTTACTTAATTTATAGGTTGCTGGATATAGCGTTCTCTCTTAGACAAGAGAGATTCCTGCTCCCTGGGCCCTGCCCCAAATCTGAGGGCATTCTGCCATTGTCTTCCGGCTTCTACTGTATGCACTGAGAAGTTGATTCTAATTTTAGATTCTAGGTATTTGACTGGCTTTTTTCTCTCCAGAACCTTTAGAAACGTTCTCTTTGTGAGCCTGAATTTTGCAGGGATGCATCTTGGTCTAGTTCTCTTGCCACTTATTGCAGACAGGACTTAGTGAATTCTTTCATTATGGAAAATCATGTGGGTCAGTTGGGAATTTTTCTTATTTTATTTCTTTGGCAACCTCTTCTTCTCCACTCTCTCACTTCTGTAATTCTAGAAATCTTAGTTGTAGGATGTTGAGTTTTCTCGGTTTGCTTTCTCATTTTTGCATTTTTTTTCTCTCCCATTTTCCATCTGTTCGTCTTTTTTGTTTTACTTTTCAGGCAATTTCCTCAATTCCAATCCTTCTGTGGGTTTAAAAAATGTTTGCAATCATATTTTTAATTTTCAGTAGGTTAAAAAAATTTTTTTTTCTTTGGATGTTACTTTTTAATAGCATCCAATTTTAATAGCTGGTGTTTACGAATGCAGTATCTCTCTTACCTCTTGAGAATTTTAATTAAAATGTTTTGATGTTTTCTTTGTACATAGTGCCTGATATTTTTCAGGCACTTTGCTAAGTGTTTCACAAAAATATGAACTCATTTCTACCTTCCTAACAACCTTAAAGAATAGATAATAATATTATTGTCATTTTAGAGATAATGGAACTGAGGCTCAGAGAGGCTAAGTAACTTGTCTGAGGTCACACAACTGGTAAGCTGAATAGCTGGGATTTGAACCAAGGCTCTAGAACTCGTGCCATTAACCATTATCTCTATTTCCTCACAGTTTCTTTTTTGTTTGTTTGGTTTTGATTCCTTTCCTGTTAGCATGTGTGCAGGCTCAGTCGCTCAGTTGTGTCCAACTCTGCAACCCTGTAGACTATAGTCCGCCAGGCTCCTCTGTCCATGGGATTTCCCAGGCAAGAATATTGGAGTGGGTTGCCATTTCCTTCCCTAGGGGATCTTCCTGATCCGGGGATTGAACTCAACTCTCTTGCATTGGCAAGCAGATTCTTTTCCACTGTGCCACCTGGGAAGCCCCTTTCTGTTAAGTGGCTTCTCTCAAGTGCTTGACTTTTTGACTCTCCATTCATCATTAAGAGGTATTTAATGTCCGACAGTCTTCTTTGTATGTGAGAGGACTTACCAGGGGATTTCACTCTAGGATGATCTAACTGTATGGGGACTGCTGACTGTCATTCTCTGTGGATATTTTCTCTTGAGCTTGTTGGTGCCTCCAGGCTTCTGGCTAGGGGTGGGAGGGGTAGATTAGTCTGACTGAGGATCTCACTACTCAGGAGGCAGAAGCTCATCTTATCTCCCTGGTTTCTACACAGCACCTCACCCATGCCCTCAGTTTTTTTCCCCCTTTCTTAAAATTAGTTCTTTTTTTAAAAAAATTAATTTATTTTAATTAGAGGCTCATTACTTTATTGCAGTGGTTTCTGCCATACATTGACATGAATCAGCCATGGGTGTACATGTGTGCCCCTTCCTGAACCCCCCTCCCACCTCCCTCCCCAACCCATCCCTCAGGGTCATCCCAGTGCACTGGCCCTGAGCACCCTGTCTCATGCATCGAACTTGGACTGGCGATCTATTTCACATATGGTAATATACATGTTTCAATGCTATTCTCTCAAATCATCCCACCCTTGCCTTTTCCCACAGAGTCCAAAAGTCTGGTTTCCCCCAGTCCAGAGCCTATCTATTTCTTTTTAAAAGTGAATTTACTTGTTCATTTATTTATTTGGCTGCAGTGGGTCTTAGTTGCGGCACGGGGCTCTTCGTTGCCACGTGTAGTATTTTTTGTTGTGGTGCATGGACTCTCTAGTTGAGACATGAGGGCCTAGTTGCTCCCTGGCATGCGGGATCTTAGTTCCCCAACCAGGGATCGAACCCGTGTCTCCTGCATTGCAAGGCAGACTCTGAACTGCTGGATCACCAGGGAAGTTCTGAGCCTATCTATTTTTCAATCTGATTTTTTGCTCAGGTGTAGAGAGATATTTGGTTGCACAACTTCTTTCACAGACTTCTAACTAATCCTCCTAGTTTTAGCTGCACCTCTCATCCTCATTGTCTGCAACATCTGATGCCTCCAATCCTCATCCTTTCTCAAGGAAGGGGGTTGTCTATGGAGAGAACTGTTTGGCTTTAATTGGTTTCCCTGTGCAGACCTCGATCTTTCAGCCTTGTCTGCTCTGCCCAGTCAATTAACATCTGCTCTCCATTTTCCATAAACCTGCTGACACATACTGTTCTCTTCTTTCCCATCTTCTTTGGCCTTGTGGGTTTATACTTGAAAAAAAAAAACAATCTCGATTGCCATTTAGGAGAGATTTGGGAGGGAGCCTCCATACATATTTATGTTCATTTCACTGTGTCCAATCAGAAGTTTAGACCATAATCTTCCCTGAGGCTCAGCAGGCACATCATGGGCTCCTTTCACCATTCCAGGAGAAGAGGGATGGAGGTAGAACTGACCCCAGGATGCACACAAGCCATAGGACCAATGGGTGCTTTTCATTCCCAATAGCATCAGCTGCCCATTCAGCCTTAAAAAAAAATTTTTTTTAAGAAAGATTTACTTTTATTTTTATTTTGCCATGCCTCATGGCACATGGGATCTTAGTTCCTCAACCAGGGATTGAAAGTACCATCTTAACCCCTAGACCAGAGAAGTCCCACTTATTCAGTGGTTTTCAAATTGGGCTCCTTGGAGCCCTAGGGTTCCTCAGGGAGTCTCAAGGTTGGCCACAGTGGAGCATAGAGAAATCAAACTATCTCCAGTTGAACCAGAGCAGATCTCCCTTTATCTGCTTTATATATTGGGGCTGTGCTAAAGCTTTTGTTCAATACAAGGATTCTGCTATGGGAAAAAAAAAAAGAGGAAAAAAATAGAAAGGGAGAACAGCAACAGACCTATCATTATATGCCATTCTGTCTCCAAAGATGTCACTAGAATATTTTTTTCTGAGATATTTTTATGGCTGTGCCTTTACATCACTTTTTTTGAGTTTTAAAGGAAGGCAGGGGAAGGAGACTTGCTTGTGAGTCCATAAGTGGGTTTTCAGCTGGGTTCAACTACTTAGCAAGGTGTGTGTTCTTGGGGCGCTTCCTCAACCTCTCTGGGCTCCAGCTTGTTTATTTTTCAATGGGGATTATACTTTGTTTGGAGGGTCACTTTGGGGATTCATGGGGCAGAATGTTCATGGCACAAGGTAGCTACTGGTGGCTCAGTGGTAAAAAAAAAAAACAAACCAAAAAACAAAAAACTGACAGCAATGAAAGAAACTCAAGTTTGATCTGTCAGTCGGGATCAAAGATCCCCTGGAGAAGGAAACAGCAACCTACTCTGGTATTCTTGCCTGGAGAATCCCAGGGATGGAGGAGCCTGGTGGGCTACAGTCCGTGGGGTTGCAAGAGTTGGACACAACATAGCGACTGAACCAACCAACCACCCTGGTCCCATCACTGCGCACAGTACAGTGATATTTTTTCTCTCTCAACAAAGGTATCAACAGATATCTATTGCCCTGGTGTATGTCAGTGAGCCAGACAGTCCAAGATCCCTAACCTTTTGTAGCCTGTGTTTCAACAGAGACAGATTCACAACCAAAAATATTAGTAAATAAGTAACTCATATGGCATACTTGAAGATGGCATGACATGGAACAAAGGACAAGCAGAACAGATAAGGAGGGGTGAGCAGCGGGGTGGAGTGCAATTTTAAATAGGGCAGTGAGGAGAGGTGAGATCCGAGCAAGACTTGGATCTCAAGGTGAGATCCAAGGATCTCACTTGGATCCACCTAGATCTCGAGGTGAGGCCATGAGCCACATGGTCTGAGCAGGGAATTCTAGGCAGAGGGAAAGGAGGATGCAGGTGCTCAAAGGTAAGCTTTGAAGAAGTCACAGGGAGTCACTGGGAAGTCAGAGTGGCTACAGTCACGAGAACACGGGGCCGAGTAGGAGGAAATGAGCCGGGGAGATGATACGTGGCAAGGTATTGACTCTATTAGAGCGGGGACTCTCAAAATAATTTCTATGCTTAAAAATATAACGTCAAATTCATTTGCCCCCAACACTAGGATTTGGGGACATCAAGGCAGAGTTTACTTGATTAAAAAGTATATTTTCAGAACTTCCCTGGAAGTCTAGTATTAACAGTTAAGACTTCACCTTCCAATGCAGGGGGTGCAGGGTTGATCCCTGATCTGGGGAGCTAAGATCCCACATGCCTCGTGGCCAAAAACCCAAACCATAAAACAGAAGCAACACTGTAATAAATTCAATAAAGATTTTAAAAATGGTCAACATAAAAACAAATCTTTTAAAAAGTGTATTCTCAACAGGGACCTACTGCCTAGCACAGGGAACTCTGCTCAATATTATGTAGCAACCTAAATGGGAAAAGAATTTTAAAAAGAATAGATACATATGTACGTATAACAGAATCACTTTGCTGGACACCTGAAACTATCACGGCACTGTTAATCAACTATATATCAATATAATATAAAAAGTTTTAAAAAAGAAAATATAAAAAGAAAAAATTAAAGTGCATTAATATTTTAAAAAGTGTATTCTACATCAGCTTGAATGAAGGCGATAATTTTGAGCCTATTTATCTAGAATGCAAGTCCATTGGCGAGCTCCCAGCACACTGATCCCCGTTCGCTCAGATGTAACCCATCCCCACGCTCACCCCTACCTTCCTGAGGAAGGCCATTCCCAGGACTGGCTTGGGGAACCCCGCTCCCACAGGGCTTCCTTGTCCTTCCATAGACACACCCACTGGTCACTGATTGGCCCAGGGGAGAGCACCTGACTGGGCTGGGCCAATGAGTCACTTCCTTTTTTTTCTTTTTAATAGAACAGTGAGAGACTCAGAGTGGCCTCTCGCTGATGGTAGGATGTGAAAAAATATAAATCTATTGGGAGCTATGTGTGAAAAGATACATGTGCGGAGAAACCCTGTCTCTAGTGAGAGAGAAGAAAGCAAATCAGAGAGAGGAGCGGTAAAAGAAGGGGTGAAAGACCAAGGAGGCGGGTGCCCTTGTTTGCAGTTGTTTCCCACGCTGCCCCCTTGCCTTCCCGCAGCTGGCTTGTTGAAGCTTGCCTTGGATTCCACGGGTAATACAATTCTTTTATGCCTAAGCTTGTCTGAATCTGGGTTTTCTCATGTGCAGCCTAGATAACCCACTGCTTATTTCTTTTATGTTTGAAGTTACTCAGAGGCATCTACACAGAGTTTCATTTTTAACAACCTCCCACCTGCCTTCAATTTAATTTCCTTTAGCAAGATGCTGGTCGTGAAATCTGCACTTCTGTAGCCTAAGACAGCTTTTCAGACCTTTTTCTATTTTGTGAGGTCCTCCATGAAAAAGAAGGTTTTCCACGGTCAAAAGCATTGGGGAAATAAATGCTTTATGCAACATTCCTATCTTGGAGATTCATAATGTGATGTATGGAGAATCCCCGCCCTGAATTAACATGTTTAACTCTGCCTAACCAGGGTTCTCCAGATCATTTTTTTCCTGTAACATGTAATATCCAAAACTCAGGATTTGGGGGCATCCTGGCAAGACCCATGTGTGACTGAGCCTGCCTTCTTTAAAGTGATAAATTTCCAGGGTGCCTTCCGCAAGGATGTTTGACCAAAGAGGCATTGTCAGCTGGGGGAAAGAACATTTTTGATTGATTTCATAGTCACTTTCTACTTGCTAAGTGTGGGTCTATAGGGCTGGGTCCATCCAAAGAGGATGCCTTTTCCTTATTCACTCCTTGGCACCAAAGGTCCTCCCTGTAGGTCAGAGTTACACCCAGAAGCATGGCTCCCTCAGTGCTTCCTGAAATTTCTGAGAAGTGAAGCAAGAATGTGCCAGAGGCTCTGCTTTGAGAATGAGATGTCCAGAGGATAAAGTGCTCCAGGACCCTTGTGTTGGAATAGGATATTTGGAACAGTCTCTGCCTCTGGGATGGTCTGACCATTCTCCTATCTACTGGTTGCCATTATCAACCTTTGACTGTTAGAGTTTGCAGAGAGTGCTCATCTGATCTGCTGGGAAAGGCAGGGCTGGGTGTTCGATCATGGGTCTGACTCTATAAAGTTACTTCCCTGTCCTACTGCTCTGACTGTGCCATCAAGCTGTCTGTAGCTACTCCCTCAACAGCCAGCTTTCCATTCCTTTCTCCTCCATCGTCATCCATCTCTCTCCTCTAAGGACTCAAGTTCCTTTTCCTGGGGATTGAGGGGAATTGGAAAGGTCAAGGAGGCACGGTGGCATCCGTGGAGCCACCTGGCTTAGCAGGTCAGGAAGGCAGCTCCCTCCCAAAGCCCGAGGTGGGATGAGGCTTGGCCATCCCCTCAGTCTTTGGGAGCAATGACCGAAAAGCAGAGCGTGGCCACACCTCCTCAGGTGGTCTTAAGGACAAACATCCCTCACTCACCAGAGCCCCGCTCTTGTCCTTCAGCAGGTGTGTGGACCTCAATTCCACCCATGTGAGGCTCACCCTCCACCAGTCCAGGAAACAAGCAGTTTTGAGGTGACAAGAGTCTCCAAGAAATGCGCATGACCCAGTGGTTTCTCAGCCTGAAGAAAGGTGCTGTGGAGGAAGTCTGGGCGTGGGGATTCAGGAGGCGTGGCTGGGTGGCCTGGGTGAAGTTGCCTAACCTCAGCCTTCATCCCTGGCAAATGGAGATAAGGAGCCCTTCCTATTGCTTCACTGGTGGCTCAGACGGTAAAGCTTCTGCCTACAATGCGGGAGACCTGGGTTCGATCCCTGGGTCGGGAAGATCCTCTGGAGAAGGAAATGGCAACCCACTCCAGTATTCTTGCCTGGAAAATCCCATGGACAGAGGAGCCTGGTAGGCTACAGTCTATGGGGTTGCAAAGAGTCGGACACAACTGAGCGACTTCACTTTCCTTTCCTTTCCTATTGCTCAACATGACGGGAAGGCTGGGAGGGAGGGTGGTTATGGCCCCAGAGGAATGCAGGGATGGCTGCAAAGGTGAAAATTCAAGAAGTCAACCAGAGCTACTGAAGCCGTGCTCTCCAATATGGCGGCCACTCCCCCTGTGGCGATTTAAATGAATATTCATCCAATGATAATAAAGCCTCAGTTCCTCACTGATCACATATCAAAGGCTCAGTGTGGCTATCATATAGGACAGAACAGTTCGCATTGCAGCAATGACCAGTTTCTTCTCTAACTAATTTCTTCTGGCTTCTGTCCTGCTTTCAACCCCTTCTCCTTCACGTCCTGAATTATCCAACCTCAGAGGACGCGGTTTGAGTGACAAGTGCTGGTGTCTCACTAGGGACAACCCACGCTCACTCTGCTGGCAGGAGGGAGCCTGGAACTTCTGGATTCTGTGTGCAGCTCTGGTTCCTGATAGTGGCTTGAAAGGCAGGGGCTTTGTCCTGTGTCTTTTGCAGTCCGACTGTGTCCTGCCTGAGTGTTAGGTTCACAGTAGGTCCTTAACCACGATTAAGGATTTGTCCTGAATGGATATAGTGCATGGTCCATTAGGGCAGATGGCTGGTCAAGAAGCTTGGGTCAGTACAGTCCTGGCTTGGCCACAGATTCACCATGTGACTATCAGTCCATCACTGCTTCCCACCAGGCCTCTGTAGAACAGGCATGCAGGGGTGGGGTGCGTGTGTGTCTGGGATAGATGGTCTCGGGTTCTTTCCTGCTCAGACCATCCACAGCTTCACGGGGCAGAATGCAGATTCCTCGGGAAAGGCCCTGCGGCTGGAGCCCAGACCATCAATGGCCAGTGTGGAGACCCTGCAGGGATCCGTGCTGGGTGAGGATGTCTGGGAATGGGGCGGCCTGCCTCGCGAGTGTGTGTGTGCCTGTGTGTGTGTGCGTGTGTGTGTGTCTATACATGTGCCTTGGCTTCTGATTCAAGGTAACAGGTGAGAAATCCAACATTACACTGGAAGGATATAACTAGCTTTTGGTCAGGCTGTAGGTGTGGGGGTCTCTGGGATTCTTTTCTTTTTAATTTAATTTCTGGCTGTGCTGGGTCTTTGTTGCCACACGTGGGCTTTCTCTAGTGGCAAGCAGGGGCTACTCTTTAGCTGTAGTGTGCAGGCTTCTCATTGTGGTGGCTTCTCTTGTTGCAGAGCTTGGGTTCTAGGATGCACAGGCTTTAGTAATGGCGGTGCACAGGTTTAGTTGCCCCTCAGCATATGGGATCTTCCCGAACCAGAGATTGAACCTGTGTCCCTTGCATTGGCAGGCGGATTCTTAACCACTGGCTCAGCAGGGACATCCCTCCAGGATTCATTTTATGTTTTATTTCTCTCCTTTTCCACAAGAGGTTCAATAAGCAAATATGTTCTGGTGTCTCCAAGGTAGAGGACCAGGTCTTGGGGACCTGGTCCCAGCTCCCAGGACCCAGGGTTGTCTTTGGGCCCTGGGTCTCAGAACACAGGCTGGCCTGAAGGATATTCTGGAAACCCAGGCTCTGTGGGCCCTTTTCCAGAGCGTGGCACTAACACATTTCTTTATCTGTTTGCTGGAAGGCAGTGCTTAGTCGCTCAGTTGTGTCCAACTCTTTCGGACCCCATGGACTGTAGCCGGCCAGGCTCCTCTGTCCACAGGGACTCTCCAGGCAAGAAGACAGTGGGGACCCTGAATTTAGGGAAGTGGATGGATTCAACTAAGTGTCTGCTTGGCAGAGGGCTGGAGCCTGCAGTGAGCTCCCAGAGACGGTACTGGATCCATGTGAGTGGGTGATGCTTGTGAGGCCATCTCACTCTTCAGGAGCAAGAGGAGTGACCACAACATGCCCTGAGGGGTGCTCAGAGGCGAGGAGCCTGGAGAGGGAGTGCGGTGGACGGGAGAGAGCTCTGGCCTGTGGTCAGTCCTCCCCAGGGTGGAGGCCCTCGCTGCCCTCAGAAGCCTGGAGGGCCTGGGGCTGGGGAGGGCCAAGCCTCAGGATGGGCTGAGGGATGTGGGAATCACGGGATGGAGACTGGGCTGCAAGAAATGAGGGCCGGGGTGTTTGGCCTTCACCCCCTCCTCAGCTCCAGCCTGAGGGCCCAGGCCTCCTTCCCGCTGCACTCGGCTCTCCCTTCATCCCTGCCTGGGGGCCCCTTAGGTGCATCTCCAGACTTCCTCCTCCTTCCCCTCTTTGGGCCCTGAACCTAGGGTTACCTTAATCTCTCTTTGGGTCTCCTTGGCATCCAGGGTCCCATGCTTGGGCACCTCTTCACTTCACTTGGTGAGATCTAGAGCTGCTGGCCTCCCTAGGCCTCCCTGCTGTATCATTCCAACCACCGCTCCATCATCACAGGGCCTTCCCTGTCCTTCTTGCACCCCTCTCATGAGGATCTCATGAGATAACCTCAAGACTCCAAGGACCCCATGCCCTGCAATGCTTTCCCTGAACCCTCCCTCCTCCCAGGTGAAGGCTGTCATCCCACCCCAGCACCGGGGACCCTCGGGTCCCAGTGGACTGTGAGTCTCCTCTACTAGGCTGTGATCAAGGGCTTGGTCTTTTTTCAATTCAATATCCTTATTTTGGTGTAAAGCCTGAGATAGCATATGTGGCTTATGAATAGTTTGCTGAATAAATAAACGAATAACTGGATGCATGAAATAAACTTTGGGACCTGTACACCCGCGTCCCCCATGGGCTCATGCAGGCTGAGTCTGCCCTTCCATTTTCCAGCAGCCCCTCCACCTTCCCTCAGTGGGAGAAATCTGCTTTCCTTTCCACTGGGGCCTGTAGCTGGGTTGGGATATTCAAGACGGTGGAAGAGGAAGGGGCTGGTCCATCATTTCCTCTTCTCCTGAAATCGCGCCACCCACTGCTCCAACCGAACTTGTTAATTCAAGCCTTCCTCTGCGTCTCCTCTCATCTTATCCGCCTTCCCTTTCCAGTATCCCCATCACCGGCCCCCTCCCACCTAGTGAAATCCAAGGAAAACTCAAGGCATCACAGTTTGTGCCAGGATGTCCTTCCCATTCACCGGCATATCACCTGCCCCTTGATGGAGAGCAGTCCTTCACCGGGTGGGCCAAGATAACCCGCTCCAGGCAAAGGTCTCCCGGAGGCCGCACCCCTCCACCCTCACCCCCTGCCCCGGCCCCTGGCCCGGCTCACCTGTCTCGCCCCAGATGGGCAGGTACTCATCCTGCTGAATGTCCAGCATGATCTCCAGCCCGTTGCCTGTCCCCCCCTTGACCGTGGTGAGCAGAGGCTTGCCATCCTCGCCTGAGTTAAACATGTAACACTTCCCATATTTTGTAAACACCTGAGGGAGAGAAGAGAAAGAAGCACATGGGTGACTTTGGACTGGGCTCCAGGCAGACTGGGAACTCCAGAAATCCAGCAGTAGGCCGGCGTCCCCACAGCCCGTCACAGTCAACCCTCTTGGGGACCAGTGATTCCTCACCCCAGGTTAATGGGCTGGATTCTGGCATCAAAGAACACATCTGGACACCCTTTGGGGTTTGTTGCCATGGAGTCTGGTCTCTTCTCCCTCTGTTAATCCTTCCCTTTCCACCCACCTCCTGGGGGTGGGGGGGCAGCCACGTCCACTTTCAAGTGTCAAGCATTGTCTGTATGCTTTCTATCTTGTAATCTGTGCCTCCAGCCCCGAGCTTTCTCTTGGGCTCCAGACACACTGATCCAACTGCCTGATATGCATGATTTCAGGGGGACATAGACACCCAACTGCCAGCATGTCCCAATGGGATCAAGCCTTCCTCAGCCTCTGCACCCCACTGGATGGCTCTCCTGTGCACGCGTCCCGGGGGATAGCACTGCCACCTGCCCAGGGGCTCAAACCAGACCCGCAGAGTGGGCGTCCCCTCTTCCTCTTTCTTACCCCAGGTCCAATCAACCAGCAAGGCCCGTCAACACTGTCTCTGCATCCAACTTGACTTTCTCTTCCACACGGCTTTAACTTAATGACCTCTGTCATTTCTTGCTTGGGCTGTTGCAGTTTCTTAGCTAGACTGCTGGATTCCAGACAACCTTCTCCAGCCCATCCTTTAAGTGAACCGTGGCTTACTCCCTCAGAAATGCAAACCTGATTATATTAATCCTTTGGTTAATATCCATCAGGGCTGCACATCCCCCTGAGAGTAAGATCCAGGCCCACCCTCCACACTCAGCCTTCTATGATGCTCTCTCTGTCTGCTCCATCCTCCTTTTCCCATCTGAGTCCATGGGAATCCACTGGAAGATAAGCTCATGAGTTCGGTGGTTACCTCTGCATGTTCACTGAGGAATCTACCCCTGGTGGCTAGCACAGGGCCTGGCACCTGGGGCTATTCCAGAAATATATGTCAAGTGGACAAGTGAATGAATAAATGAGTGAGTGAGTGGAGCTACATTAAACAACTCTGGCACCTCTGGCCCTGCTGGTTCGCCTACTTGTGGCTTTCTAGTTGCTGCTTCCACTACCTGTAACAGCTCTTGTTCCTTTTTCTGCCTGGGCAACCTCTGCCCATTCTCCAAGACTGCATCAATGCATCGCCTCCTCCAGGAAGCCGTCCCAAGCTCATGGAACATCACTCCTCACTTTCCCCCTTTGCTCCTTCACCAGGGCAGCTATCATATGCAACAGTAACCACAGGTGGGTATTGTTGTTTCCATTGTGCAGAGGACAAAATCACAGCCCAGAGAGGTTAAGTAACTTGCCCAAGGTCACACAGCTATTAAGTAGAAAAGCTGAGATTCAAAGCCACGTCTGTCTGATTCTAACACACATGATCTCTTTGGGCATGTCGTCATTGTCATTGGGATATTTCTGAGCCCTATACTGCTCCTCTCTGCCTTGCTTTTTCCATCAGCCAATCAATAGTCATATGCATGATCTCCTACTACATGCAAGGCTTATGGAGATTGTAAAGAGGTACAAGCCCTGCACTCCCAGTATTTCCCTTTATAGCTAGGGTCCCCAACGCCCTGGCCACGGACCAGTACTGGTCCGTGACCTGTTAGGAACCCGGCTGCACAGTGGGAGGTGAGTGGTGAGATGGAAGTTTCATCTGTATTTACAGCCACTCCCCATCCCTTGGGCTTCCCCGGTGGCACTAGTGGGAAGGAACCCGCCTGCCAATGCAGGCAATACAAGAGATGCGCACTCGATCCCTGGGAGATCCCTTGGAGGAGGGCGTGGCAACCCACTCCAGCATTCTTGCCTAGAGAATCCCATGGACAGAGGAGCCTGGTGGGCTACAGTCCATGGGGTCCCAGACACAACTGAAGCGACTTAGCATGCGCTCCATCCCTCCCTAGCTTTACCGCCTGAGGTCTGCCGCCTGTCAGATCAGATCAGTGGGGCATAATAAATTAAATACGCTTGAATCATCTTGAAAACATCCTTATACACCCCCTCCCCACCCAACCCCACCCCGTGTCCACCCCAGTCCGTGGAAAAATTGTCTTCCACGAAACCGGTCCCTTGTGCCAAAATGGTTGGGGACTGCTGCTTTTTCATGCATATCGAAGTATATAACTAGATGGTGATTTATAGGACTGTTTGTTGGAGAGGGTGGGGGCTGGGTCTGTCTTGTTGGATGAATGAATGAATGAATGAATGGGCTTCAAGGGGTTGCTACTGCTACTCCCATTCCCTCGACCACCTCTGGGAGGCGCCCTTAAGTGTTGGCCAGCCTTGTTAGTTATGGCAGGAACTCACACCTGATATCTTGTTCCCCTCCCTTCCCCTCCCTTTCTCAGCTCTGGTCTTCTCAGCTTCCAGCTTAATTGTTCCTAAGCGTTTTTGCTTGCTTTTCCTAGAGGGTGTTAGAGGAGAGACGGTTTACCTTCGTGGGGGCAGAAGAAGGGGCTCAGAGCCAGGAGGCGCACACGGTGCCCCGCCCCAGCCCGCCGCCCCTGCCTCGCTTCTCCCTTCTCTCTTCTCCGAGAGGATCCTTTTCCTCTTTGCTCAACATCAAAGGCTGAGAGCTATTTACCCACAGCGCAGTTTTGCTGGAAACTCGGGACAAGATGCCGCTTTCCTTTCTGGTTGCTGTGCATAATGACGCGTAAGAGTAACTGGCGCTTCCAACGTAGGCCTTATCGCTCCCAGTCACAAAAGACAATTTATTTAAGGCCAGACTGTCAGGCCAGAGCGCGCTGCTTCTTCAGACCTGCCATTCTCCGAGGCACTTCTCTGCTCTCCTGGTAAGCACTGACAGCCTCATCTGGGATGGCAGGGCTGAATTTGCAAGGTTGCTAAGAATCAAGAATTGCTCTTAGCTGGATCCTTTTGTAAGAATTAATGGTGCACATATCAAACCTGGATCTGCAGGAGTGACAGGAGTCGGGGGTGGGGGGAAGCCTGAGATAAAGATGGACCCCATGACCATCACTTTCATTGCTCACTGCCTGTTGCCGTTGAGAGACGACACACGTACAGCTTCAACTTTCTCAACGGCCCCAAGAAGTTGGAGGAAAGGAGACTAAAAATTCCTGAGCCTCTACTCTGTGCTGGCCCCTGCTTGGCATTTTCAGAGGAACTATCTTTTCCCTAATTATGGTCCTGACTACCTTGATGGAAAGGCATCTTATTATCACATGCCCATTTTACAGTTGGGAAGACTGACACTTAGTGAAGAGGTAGGTAGTAGAGCTGGGACTCATGGGTTTGACTTTACCACCAAGGAAGTTCCAAGGGAGGAACCCTGAGATTTTGAGCCAGACAGAAAGGCATCAGAGCACCTTGCTCATCGTCAAGTCGATGGCCTTGAACATGACATCTTTTTCCAATGTCACTTTTCATGTTTGCAAATTGAGCAAGATAACCTTGCCACTAAATGTGGGAATGCAAGTGGGTTTGTCTGGAAGATTACATAATAGACATCTTTTTTGCCGACTAAGGTCCGTCTAGTCAAGGCTATGGTTTTTCCTGTGGTCATGTATGGATGTGAGAGTTGGACTGTGAAGAAGGCTGAGTGCTGACGAATTGATGCTTTTGAACTGTGGTGTTGGGGAAGACTCTTGAGAGTTCCTTGGACTGCAAGGAGATTCAACCAGTCCATCCTAAAGGAGATCAGCCCTGGGATTTCTTTGGAAGGAATGATGCTAAAGCTGAAACTCCAGTACTTTGGCCACCTCATGCAAAGAGTGGACTCATTGGAAAAGGCTCTGATGCTGGGAGGGATTGGGGGCAGGAGGAGAAGGGGATGACAGAGGATGAGATGGCTGGATGGCATCACGGACTCGATGAACGTGAGTCTGAGTGAACTCCGGGAGTTGGTGATGGACAGGGAGGCCTGGCGTGCTGCGATTCATGGGGTCGCAAAGAGTCGGACACGACTGAGCGACTGAACTGAACTGAAGAGGTATGAATCCATACTAGGTTCTTTTCAGCAGAAGTGAGAGAAGTTATTTGAGTTATGGGGGGAGGTCAGTGATGAACTGAAGAATGGGAGGTGTTGAGGGGTCCTGTCTTCTCTGATTGTGTCTCAGTAATACCAAGCTCGTCTCTCTCTCTCTCTCTTTTTTTTTTTTTTTGCTGCGTTGGGTCTTCATCGCAGCTCTCAGGCTCTCTAGTTTTGGTATGTTGGGCTTAGTTGTCCCCAGGCATGTGGATCTTAGTTCCTTGACCAGGGATCAAACCTGTGTCTGCTGCATTGGAAGGTGGATTTTCAACCACTGAAACCCCAAGGAAGTCCCATCAAGCTCATTTTGAAGTAGTTACAGGGGATGGAAACCATCATGTGCCACTGACTGCTTATTTCTTAAGAATGTTAAGCCTGTTGCTAAATGCCCAGGGCAGCCAATGAGATTAATGGGGCCACAGAGTTCTGTAAGAGAGGTCAATGCTTTGATGCACACAATCCACTTTGAAATCTACGTTTGGACGGAATTGCAACCAGTCAGTGGTGCAGTGGACAGCTATCATAGTCTGAAGCTTCCATGTTTTAGCCTATACTCTTCTCTTGGTAGTGTCTTTGTCTGATTTTAGTATCAGGGTGATGGTGGCTTCACAGAATGACTTTGGGAGTGATCCCTCCTATTCAGTCTTCTGGAAGAGTTTGAGGGACTTCCCTCATGGTCCAGTGGCTGAGACTCTGAGCTCTCAATGCAGGGAACCCAGATTCAATCTCTGGTCAGGGAACTAGACGCAACTTAGAGTTGGCCTGCTGCAGCTAGAGATCCTGCATGCTGCAATGAAGATCGAAGATCCCGAGCACCACAACTAAGACCTGGCACAGCCAAATAAATAAATAAAGATAAATATTAAACAAAGATTTTGAGATGGATTGGTATGAGTTCTTTGTATGTTTGGCAGAATTCCCCAGTGAAGCTGTCTGGCCCTGGACTTTTGTTTGCAGGGAGGTGTTTTTTTTTTTTTTTTTACATTATTTTTAATTAAATTATCTGTAATTTAAATTACAGATTCTATTTCACTTCTAGTGATTGGTCTGTTCAAATTATTTATTTCTTCTTGATTCAGTTTTGGTGGGCTGTGTGTTTTTAGAAACCTGTTCACTTCTAAGTTATTTAGTGTTTTGGCATAGACTGTTCATATTTGACACAATCTAAATCCAATAAATCTGGATGTGGGGATGGGGAGAGGGTCTTGCTCCTTCCAGTAGCTCTTAGAACAGCCCTGAGGTCACAGACTGGTTGGCTGCCCTCTCTGGAGCACTATTCACATTCTATCTGCTGTCATTAATTTTTTGCAGCAGCCTTATGAGTTTGGTCTTACCACTCCCATCTTACAGATAAGGAAACTGAGGCCCAGAGAGGCTGAGCCAGGTCACAGAGCTGGTAAGTAGGGAATCGAGGGTGTAAAAGTCATCTTTGCCTCACTCCATTGCCTGTGTTCTTTGCCGCTGCTTCCTCTTAGCTACAGCAACTCTGTTCCCAACAGACTGATACAATTGGTGCCTTGCTAAAACTAGGGCTCTTGAGCCTGGTAATGGGGGGAGGTGCGGTGGTTATATCTCAGAGTCAAGAGAATCTCTGGAAAGTGCAGGCACCACAAATCTTCTTGGGGATTTCCCTGGTGGCCCAGGGGTTAAGAATCCTCCTCTCAATGCAGGGAACACGGGTTTGATCCCTGATTGGGGAACTAAGATCCCACATGCTGTGGGGCAACTAAACCTGAGCCTTGCAACTAATGAAGCCCTCAGGCCACAATTAGAGAGCCTGCTTGCCACTACCAAAGATTCCTCATGATACAGTGAAGATCCCATATGCCACAACTAAGACCCATCACAGCCGAATAAATAAATAAATGTAAAAAAATCTTATTGCCCAAGTGTCTCATCTTGCCCGTGGAGAGTCTAAGGCTCAGAGAGGTAGAGTGTCCTGCCCCGGGTCACACAGCTAGTTTGGGGGCAGAGTTGAGACCTGACCTGGGTTTGGGTCTGTGCACTTCCTCTGAAGCCTTCTGTTTGTGCATGATGGGGCTTAGAGATGATGGCTAAGCTCCCCTTCCTGGAGCCCTGCATCCAGGAATAAAAAAGATTAGCAATGCCTGCTGGCCTGGGTACCAGCATCCAGGCCCAGTGTGACCTGTTGGGGAGCCTGCCTCAGAGTCCAGGAAATGCACAGTGGAAAAGGTTAGGGACAGCAGATATCCCTGAAGACACAGTTTTCTGGCCCAATTAGTAGTGCAAACAACGTTTCTACACATGGACCTTCTTAAGAAAATAAATTATGTATAAGCTCCCTTAAGGACTGTAGAAATATCCACTTACCAGCACACGACTGGGCCTGTAAGCTTCAAACCTTCCAAGCCTTCATTAATCCTGACCTTTAGGGCTTTTCTGAGGCAGTGGCTTCCTTGTGTCTCCTTGCTTATTACACTTGAACGAAGTGAAATCCTATTGCTCCAAACCTCCTCTAAAACTCAGCCTTTCCCCCCCGCTGAGTCGAATGAACTTTCCTCCCAGTGATTTGCTGAAATTTCTCGTTTGGCTGTTTTCAAAATAATGGACATGCTAAAGCCCACTGGTTTGTTTACTCTGGCTTTCTCGATCAAAATCTCCTAACACAGCGGTCCTCAACCTTTTTGGCACCGGGGACCAGTTTTGTGGAAGATAACTTTTCCAGGAACCAGGGAAGTGCATGGTTTCTGGGTGATTCAAGTGCCTTACATTTATTGTGTACTTTATTTCTATTATTATTACATTAGCTCCACCTCAGAACATCATGCGTTAGATCCCAGAGGTTGAGGACCCTGCTTTAACACATTTTACACAGAGGGAGGAAAACAGTCTGTTAAATGGGTTACCAGGCTTTCAGTAAACAAAATTAAGCTGCTTTTTGTTTTCTTTTCTTGGAAGGAGGGGTGGAAAGTTATCATTAATTCAATCCTTTTCATTGCTGTGTAGTATTCCATCACATAGCGATGCCAGGATTTATTCATTCAACTACGGGTAGACTTTGGGTTGGCTATTACAAATAAAGCTAATACGAGCAGGTATAGGTCAGTCTTTGTACAGATAAGTTTTCATTTCTCTTAAGTAAGTGCATAGGAATTGAATGGCTGAGTCATATCATCGTAAGTGTGTCTGTAACTATTTAAGAAATGGCCAAGTTGTTTCCAAAATGGTTGTATAGTTTTATATTCCCATCAGCACTGTATGAGACTTTCAGTGGGGGTGGTTTCCATTTGTTTTCTGAAGTTGTCAATCAACAAGTTTGAGAATTAAATACGGCAGAGGGATGCATGCATGAGGAGGGGGCTATAGATGGTCAGCTCCTGGAAGGCGAGGCCTGTATCTTATTAGGAAAGATGCTTACTAACTCATCTCTTCCTGCAACAGGAATTTTTTGACCGCCTATGATGTTCCGAGGACAGATGCATGACTGTGCTTTTACCCCATGGTGAGATTTAAAAGGTGACTTCAACAAGTACCCAGGAAAGCACCTCCGTGTGGCGATGGAGTCCTTGGGAACCAAGGAGATGAGGGGAATGCAAACCCTTGGCAATCACTTGCCCCTTCATCCCAACCAAGAGGCCACAGTCTCTTTTAGGACGTCATTAATATCATTCATCTTTGGGTTCCTTTTCGGAGGGGAGAGAAGAACATACAATCACTGGGCATCTACCACGAGGCAAGCACTGTGCTGATTGCTTTATACTCCTTCTATCTTTCTTAATAATAATTTAACCAATTAATTAAATAATTTGGCTGCACCGGGTCTTAGTTGTAGCATACAGGATCTTCAGTCTTCCTTGCGGCATGGGAAGTCTTGCAGCATGTGGGATCTAGTTCCCTGACCAGGGCCCCCTGCTTTGGGAGCAGGGAGCCTTTAGTCACTGGACCACCAGGGAGGTCCCCTATAGACCTTCTATCTTTTAGGGCTCACAGAGCCCACTGATGCAGATGGTATTCTTCCCAATTTGTAGATGAGAAATCAAGGCTCAGCGAGGCTAAGTCCCTTATCCAAGGTCCTCCAGCTAGGGAGAGATTCACCTGACTTTTCCCTTTATATTCATGGGCTGCTCAAAGAACCCTTTGCATCATTTGAGCATATAATATGGTACTGCGACCCCCCCTCCCCTCCACTGAGTCCCTGCCCCTCTATGCAGAGATGTGACATACGCTGTGTTGGTTTCACTAAGAAGCACTCCTGTCTCCTTCCTCCAAGCCTGAAACACAGCCCGGGGCTTTTCTGCTGGGCAACTGTCCAGAGAGTTTTAGACCGCACTGGAAGAAATGTGTAAGCCCTATGCAGAAGAAAAGAGCATCAGGTGACTGCCAATCTGTCATCTGGGAAAACAGCACAGAGGGGAGCAAGGGTGACTCTGAGCGCTCTGCAAGTCACACATTTTGTGAGCAAATATTCGCCTGGAGAACGGCTCACAGAGGCGGAGGGGCCACTTGAAGGCGCCTGGAGGGTTATTTGAAATTCCAGACCTTCACCGATGAATCCTTCCTGAATCCCCTTGTGAGCGTCCCAAATTGGGCCTGACTTGGGATTATGAAATGGGTTGAGGGCAGCTAGAAGCCTTTCAAGTTGGACCAGCTTGGCTGGTGTGGGGAGGGGAGTCTGGGTGATGGAGGTTTCCAGGGAGACTTCAGGATAGGTTGGTTGATCTTTCTGCTGGGTCCTCCACTGTCTGTCTCCTGTGAGAAGTAAGGGCTGTGTCCTTTTCACCCCTGGCATCTCAGTGCCTGGCTCCATGCCTGGCACACAGTAGGCACTTAATGGGAAGGTGTCTGGATGCAAGAAAAGACTCAAGCATGGAACTGGGAACCAGACAGCCTCAGCTTCCAATGCTGGCTCTGCCGTGATTCAGGGAAGTCATTTCTTCTTTTTGAATTTTGATCCCTCATCCTGGAAATGCTGGTAAGAGTAACTTCCAATAGAATTCTTGTAAAGATCAAAAAGGTCATAATGAATCTGAAATTGCTTCATAGGAAAAAAAAAGTTTTTAGCCCAGGCAGAGAACTTTCTTGCCTGTGGTCAGTATCATGGCGAAGCCCTGCAGGGGCAGGGGAGGTGAAAGCGTGGTTATTTGCCTGTAGAAATGGAATCTGAGATGTTGTTCCATCTGGGACCACATTTGTGGCTCATCCATTCAGTTGCCTAGTGAACATCTACAGAACATCTCTTGTGTTCTAGCACCGCTCCAGGTGTTGGGGATGCAGAGAAGAATCAAGTCTTTAGGGACCACCTAGTAGGGAAGGTGGTCCTGCAGAGTGATTCTGGGTGGAGTGCACAGAAAGAAGCTGTCTGTGGGAGGGGGGGTTTGTGGGGGTTGATACAGGATTCTCTCTAAAGGCAGGGCTGCTGACCCCAGTGGTATTTAAGCAGGCTGAGACAGATCCCTTAGGCTGGCTCCTGGTCTTAACAGGGGCATGCTGATGTCAGGGAAGCCAGAGATGTCCGCTGAGCCCTATCTACCAGCCCTTCACTCCAGCTCCCTTCTGTTTCCACCCCTTAGACAACAATAGGCTCTACTAAGAGACAGGCAGGAAGGACGGACCTTGGAGTCAGCTTATCCTGGCTGAACACCTACTATGCGCCAGACACCATGCACAGTGAAGAGTGGAGCTTAGCTGTTAGCTAGTTGATAAGCACTAAGACACACAAGCAGTGACTCAGAGGAGTTGGCATCTTGTTCTCTTCAAGGAAACTGGTGTCAGTCTCCCAGGACACCCACCAACCCCCCCAGCCTGGCTCTCTGATCTGTCCACTGCCAGCAGGTCACCAAGCCCAACCCTGGGGATGTGGGGCCAAGGCAAGGGTTAATAGAAAGAGCACATTCTTGGGGAGCCAAGGCTGACTGCAAAGACCATATGCTTGGCTGTCATCAGATGTGGGGAGCAGGACCCAGGAGGGCTTCCCTGCCTTGAGGGAGAGCAGAAGTGCAGAAAAAGTGAAGGAGAAATAGTGGGCACAAGCTGTCCACAGCCCATCACCATGTCCCTCTCCTGCCTCCATTCCCTCCTTAACCCTGCTGACACGATCCCTGCTGCCCCAGCCCATGCCAGTTCCCATGCAGAACCTACTGAAGGCAGAGTGTGTTCAAGGTGCAGCTGCCCAGACGCACTGGAAGTAGCCCCGAGTTCTGCCACCTTTGGTTCTTTCGGAGTGCAGAGCCTCGGGGCGAGGCACACCTTAGTCTATGCTCTGATTACTTAAAAGATAATGGATGCGAAGTACCCGACAGAGTATTCACTCAATAACATTAGTTAAGATAATGTAGGGGTTCTGCACCTGAGTTCTGAAATCTCAGCTCTTACATGATGTGATTTTTGGGTTCCTGGTCTGTATTACAAGTTATTTTTACAACTGCTTGCCTGATCCTGTGACTACGGCCCTGTGCCCACTTCTGACTGCTGCCTGCTGGACGTACAGGAATCTATGCCCACTTGGTTTCCCTGTGACCATGCCCAGATGGAACATTGCTAGGGTATTCCTCTATAGGAAGTTTGTATCACCCTGGTTGGGTATTTCTGCTCAGCTGAACTTTACCTTTCCCCCACTTTTCCAGACTCTATCCCAGGGGCTTGTGTGGGCTTCGTATCCCATTGTGTTTCCTACCTGTGTGATCTACTCTGATATAAGACACAGGTCATTCCTTGCAGCTGCCTCACTACTCACCTTCTGAAGCAGGTGTGGGATGCGGGGAGGAGAAAGGTAGGGATCAGAAATGTGTTCTATTGTGTTCCTAGTTAATTTCTCATTATTCTACAGAGTTGCACAGAAACAATGCATGGGTGAAAACCAAATGATGGTTTATGATGTTTACGGAAGCAAAGCAGATGTTCCAATTAATGCTGGGGCTAGAAACAGTCCCAAGGCAGGCTGATTCTAAAAGCTGATCAAGAAAAGGTCAAATAGGTAAACAACCCACATGGCATGAAAATCTTCATACCACTTTCTTTCTGATTTCATATTTCCTCATTAAAAACATATTTCAGCTTCTCCAGGAACTGCTCAGAGAATGTCACTGTCTTCTAGTTTTTTCCCCTCACTGGTCTTGGAGGTTGCTGCTGCTGCTAAGTCACTTCAGTCGTGTCCGACTCTGTGCGACCCCATAGACAGCAGCCCACCAGGCTCCCCCGTCCCTGGGATTCTCCAGGCAAGAACACTGGAGTGGGTTGTCATTTCTCTCTCCAATGCATGAAAGTGAAAAGTGAAAGTGAATTCGCTCAGTCGTGTCCGACTCTTAGCGACCCCATGGACTGCAGCCCACCAGGCTCCTCCATCCATGGGATTTTCCAGGCAAGAGTACTGGAGCGGGGTGCCATTGCCTTCTCTGGGAGGCTGAGCAGCATGTAATTTCCATAGCAAAGCTTGCATTATGAATGTTCAAAGGCATCGCAGATTCAGAAATGCAGAGGGTTTGAGGCAGTTCAGTGAGATTGCTTTCCCAATGTGTGGAATTAAGACCTGGCTGGAAGATATACAGCATGCATGATACCACGCTCCTTCCTAGGTCCATAGCAGACATAACTAATGGATCACAGCACTCTTTCTCTCTGAGTCTCACAGAGCCAGAAGCTGGCAGTGTCTGGACAGGCAGCATAATTCTTGCTGCCACTGTTGGAGTTGGCAAGTGAGTTGAACCCTATTTGCCCTTCTTGTGCTGGAAGAATGTACTGCTGATGGTAACAGTGTTTCTGTAATAAAAGGCAATGCCTGATAGTTGGGGCAGGTTTGGAGGGCAACTTGAGGGGCACAGTTCTGGGGGCTTAGGCAGAAGGGACTGTAGTTGGTGACAGAGGCAGAAGTAGGACTTTGTATACTGAAAAAAACTTGCTGGCCTTCCCTGGTAGTCCAGTGGTTAAGAATTCACCTGCCAATGCAGGGATATGGGTTTAATCCCTGGTCTGGGAAGATCCCACATGACTGGGGGCAACTAAGCCTGTGTACTTGACTCCTGAACCCATGCACCCTAGAGCCTGTGCCCTGCAGCAAGAGATGCCCTCGCACCACAACGAAGAGTAGCCCCAGCTCACCTCAACTAGAGAAAGTCCATGCACAGCCACAAAGACCCAGCACAGTCAAAAATAAATGAAGTATTAAAAACTGCTTAGACTTGTCGCTCTGCACTCTGGTAGAGCACGTATGAGCTTTGGAACCAAGTACCAATTCTGCCATTCATGAGTTTTTCAAATCGGGTTAATATTTCTTGACCATCCCTTTGTTTTTCTGTCTCAGATGGGTGGACTCGACTTCCAGGCGACTGGGAATAATTTTCACGGTACCACAGTTCCTTGACTTAGGATAGAAGGATCAAAGGACCTGAGATGATTAGGGGCTTTCAAAATGAAAGACAAAGCGTTCTTTTGTTCTTTCAGCATCTAATGAACCACTATCATGTGTCAAATACTCTGCGAGATCCTGGGAATACAGAGATAGATAAGACATGGACACTCTCCTCCGTTGCCGGGGTAGAAGTGGAGAAAAAAACAGCTTCAGGCCGTCAAGGAGACAGAGCCGCTGTAAGGCCATCATTGATTCCCGCACATCAATTTACAGGATGCAGCTCTTGAGGGACAATGAACTGGATGCAAGGTCCACTTGGGTCGTATTTGCTCTAGCCCTTCAGTCCTGTTGAGCTTGTGTGCATTTGCAGAGGGCCGGTTTCCAGCTACTGTATTACTTTTTATGGGTGACTTAAAAAATTATTTATTTGGCTGTGCTGGGTCTTAGTTGAGGCACAAGATCTTTGGTTTTTGTTGCAGCATGCAGGATCTAGTTCCCTGATCGGGGATTGAACCCAGGCCCCCTGCATGAGGAACTTGGAGCCTTAGCCACTGGACCCACCAGGAAAGCCCGTCAGCTGCTGCTCTGACATCAGCATGACCTACTCAGGCCTTTCCCATCCCTTTTGCGCTCCTCTACCACAAGAGGCCCATCACATCTCCTTGCCTCCAAATCAGAGCCTAGATTAGGATGGGAAAGGTGAGATGCCAAGGCACAGAATTTAGGGAGGTATTCAATTCTTGGGATTGAGAGTGGTGAGTGCCTCTTTAAATTTTGCACCTGGGTACCCCATTTGTACACCCTAGTCTGCGTCCTGTTCCAGACAAAGTCAAATGAAGACAGGAAGAAAGACATCCATGATGAAAGTGGCACGACAGCCTGTTCTTACAAGCTTGCAAAATAGACACTATTGTCTTATTTACAGATGAAGAAACTGAGGCTCAGAAAGGGTGAGTTACTTGCAGAGGCATCATAGAGCCATAAAAAATCATAGGCTTTTATTTATTTATTTATTTTTACTGAGACAGACCCAGGTGATGTTCCCCGTTCTGCTCGTCCTGAGCCATGTGACCTTGGGCCAGTGACTTATTTTTTTCTGACCTTCTGATTCCTCCATCTGAAGAATGGGGATAATAATATCTCTCAAGGTCAGATTGGAATGAAGTCCAGGCACTTCCAGCTTCTGGCTCTGTGACTCTGCTTTCTCATGTGTTAAGTGGACCGGCTGTACATGTTTTGCAGAGATGCCCTGGAGACCAAATGAAATGATGGCAGTCCCAGCCCATGGTGAGTTCTGAAGAGCTGTTTGGAGGCTCAAGTGTGAATTCCTTAATAGACTTTTCTGTCTCTCCAGCCCTGTGAACTGTCTGTGCAAGGAGGGAGGTAAGTATCTGTTTGGTGAGTGCTTTTAGATAATAGCTTCAGATCTTCTCTAGATGGATAATTGAGATGGAATGCTGGCTACAGGTCAGATGCCACGCCAAGTGCTTAAATGCACCATCTCATTCAACCTTCTCAGAAACCCTATTACTCTCATTGTCAGAGAAGAAGAAACAAAATCTGGGGCAGGCCAAAGGACTCAACCAAGGTCTTGCAGCATGAAAAGGCAGAGCCAGGAGTTCCACCCATCTGTCTGATGAAGAAACCTGGGCTTTCTGTATGTCCTACCAGGCAACAGTGACAGGAAGAAATCCAGGCTCTTTCTCAGCAATGGAGCAAAATCTAGGATTGGCACCTGAGCATGCTCCAATGTACCTGAATATAAATTAGACTCATTGCAAGTCAGGGTATGGAAACTTGTGAGTGCCAGTTGCTTCCTAAGCAGGGGCGGAGCGATGGCTTGAGGCTTTCCCGGATGGCCTGAGAGTGTCACTGATTTGAGTCTTTGTTGTTGTTCTTGTTGTTTAGTGGCTAAGTTAGCATGCTCCAATGTACCTGAATATAAATTAGACTCATTGCAAGTCAGGGCATGGAAACTTGTGAGTGCCAGTTGCTTCCTAAGCAGGGGCGGAGCGATGGCTTGAGGCTTTCCCGGATGGCCTGAGAGTGTCACTGATTTGAGTCTTTGTTGTTGTTCTTGTTGTTTAGTGGCTAAGTTGCATCTGACTCTTTTCCGACCCCTTGGACTGTGTAGCCTGTCAGGCTCTTCTGTCCATGGGATTCTCCAGGCGAGAATACTGGAGTGGGTTGCCATTTCCTCTCCCAGGGGATCTTCCTGACCCAGAAATTGAACCCATGTCTCCTGTATTGCAGGCGGATTCTTTACCACTAAACTACCTGGAAAGCCTATGTGTCTTTGCTATGTCCTCAAAATTCAACTGAAATTCTACAACCCTGTTCCACCAAACCAGAGAATTGAGAGTGGCAGGTCAGCAGTTCTCTGCAGGTTTTAAGTCCTATAGGTTCCACCTTGACAATATCTAGTTAATTTCCAGTTAATTTCCTTCTCCCAACCCCTGTAAGCTTTAGGGAGAGCTGTCAGCTGCCTCCACTGCAAGTTGCTGGGTGGGTGAATGCCTCCATCCCGCAGGGTTGAGCATCCTCTATGCTACCATATTCCCTGTGTCCTTCCTAGTTCTGGGGACTTAGCAGGAAATCAATGAATGCCGAATAAATTAATGCTTCCATTTATTTGTCTATTTTTCGCTCCATCCCAAATTCTGAGACTATTTATCCAAGAGCTCTATGCAGAGCCTAGCATAGCATAGGTACTCAGTAGAAGTTTATTGAATGATAAGAGAGAATGACTGAAAGGAAAACGGTGCAATTTGCTTTATAAAGAGAAAAATCTGCACACGACAGAGCTGATCAAAAACTGTGTGAAGCGAGGACTCCTGTATGGCTCCCCCCATGAACCAGCTCCCTTCAAAGCAGGAAATTCAGCAAAGGGGCAAGACCTCTGTCTGTCCTCCTGGCTCCAGGTTGGATGGGCTGCAGAGAGATTCAGTGAGGAGAAAATCAGGCTTTCTTTTATCAAAACAAGGCAGCCGGTTCTCTGGTCTTCTGAGAACAAAGACTAAATGGAGGAACTGGGAATACTTAGAAGGGAAATGAGCAGACTTAAGGAGGATCACAATAACTGTCTGTAAATATTTGAGGGGATATCATTTGGAAGAGAGAATAGACTTACTCTGCATTGCCATGGAGAAGAGTGTCAAGATCTGGGTTGGACATAAGAAAAAGAAATTACCAGTTAACATACAGGCAGTAATCTTTCTGGGGAGATGGACATATTCTATATCATAAGGGTACGGGTTACACAGGTGTATCTATTTGTCATAACAATACAGGTAAGATCAGTGCATTCCAACATGCATACATTGTACAACAACAAGAGGAAATGTTAAATCATTATCATCATCCTCGTCCTAAAGTGAGGGAGAGGGGTGAGCAGAGGTACAGAGGAAACAAGAATATAAAAGTATTAATACTGTTTGATTTGGATAGTGGGCACATAGGGTTCATTGTACACTTCTGTTGATTTTGTATATGTTTAATTTTTTTCATGAGTAAAAGCTGGTGTATGTTCATTATTGAGCAGAGGTGAATCAAGGGGGCTGTGTTGAGAAGCAGTGAGCTCCATATCACTAGAAGTATTTTGCAAATTCACTGTGTATCCTCAACACCCCCCCCCCCCTAAGAAACTGGGCTATTGGAGGGCAGTCCAGGAGAACTGATGCTTTTGAACTGTGGTGCTGGAGAAGACTCTTGAGAGTCCCTTAGACTGCAAGGAGATCCAACCAGTCGATCCCAAAGAAAATCAATCCTGGATATTCTTTGGAAGGACTGATGCTGAAGCTGAAGCTCCACTACTTTGGCCACCTGATGTGAAGACCTGACTTGCTGGAAAAGACCCTGATGCTGGGAAAGATTGAGGGCAGGAGGAGAAGGAGATGACAGAGGATGAGATGGTTGGATGGCATCACCAGCTCGATGGACATGAGTTTGAACAAACTCTGGGAGACAGTGAAGGACAGGGAAGCCTGGTGTGCTGCTGTTCATGGGGTTGCAAAGAGTCAGACATGACCGAGTGACTGAGCAACAACAAGGAGCAGGAGCCTGAACCAGATAACCTTGGTCAGGATTCTCACCCTTCTCCTGGGTAGGGGGATTGTCAAGAACGTACCATACAGGCTGAGGGTCTGGAGGAGAGCTGGACTCTCCAGAGCCATGAACTGGAGCCAGAGTCCCTCATTCCAGACAGTGGGAGATGCTGGGGGTGGAGGCGGGCACATACCCAAGGTGATTAGGAAGGCTGCTAGGCTTGAGGGAGAGGGGTGTGGAGTGAAGAGAGGATCCAGGTCAAGATGAAGAATTGCAGGTTTGGAAAGCAGTCTGAGTTTTCAGGCTTTGAGCCATATGCCATGGCTTACTAGCTGTGTGAATCTGAGTAAGGCACTCTACCTCAGTCTTTTTATCTGGAAAATGGGAGATCAGACCTGCCTCATAGGATTGAATAATCCTGGGGTGCCTGGCACCTAGATAGCCATGCTCATTAGGGTTATTACGACTTATAAGGTGGTGGTGGTTGTTTAGTCACTACGTTGTGTCTGACTCTTTTCGACCCCATGGACTATAGCCCATCAGGCTCCTGGGTCCATGGGATTTCCCAGGCAAGGATACCTGAGTTGTCATTTCCTTCTCTAGGGGATCTTGCAGACCCAGGGATTGAACCTGAATCTCCTGAATTGGCAGGTGGGTTCTTTATCACTGAGCCATCATCTCCCTGTAATGGGGAGATGAGTCCAAGTAAAGACTGGCTCTGGTGGAGAAAAGAGAATGGACTTGAAGGTCTGTTTCCTTCATCAGCTACCACTTAAGGCCACATTTAGGGATGGCTGAGGGAGGGGTGTCTGAATGGGTCAACTTGACTTAAAATGCAGGGGGAAAAAATCTACAGGAACTCTTCCACTAATGACATTCCAGGATTCTATCGGGATCCAGGCCATTTCCAGCAGTGACCACAATACCCCCGTTCATTGACGTTGCTGTAGAGATGCCCTGTGCTGGAGAGCTGTATGCCCACATTGCCAGGACAGAGTTTCCCCCTGGCAGCTCCCAGGGATCCCAGACCCATTTGGCTGCAGCTGTGACCCCACCCCAGACGCTAAGCCCATCCCGATCAGGCCTGGAGTCACACACGGTGAATCCCACAGGGCAGGTAAGACACTTTCATCTTACTATCTCCAGCTCCTGGCACATAGTTGGTGGGGGGCGGGGGGATGATAAATGGGTTCCAGGCAAACAAAAGGATGTTTGAGCTAAATGTGAAGACAGGCACTTTAGCCAGACCTGCTCACTCTGGGGCTCATGTTCCTGGAGAAGCTGTGAGGATGGGGGGACAGTCTGTCCTCCCCCAGCTGGGCTCATAGACCCCTAAGAGGCCAGTGGACAGCTGCGGTCGACAGGCAGTGCTCCCAGCAGACGGCAGTAGCCTCTGCATTTCCACGAACGGCTCAGCACACCAGTGTGGCCACCCATCGAACACACCATACATCAGATGCCTAATGGCGCGTTTGAGAACATAAGTGGTAACCACCAAATGGGACCCGGGAAAGGAATTAGAGCCAGATGCACAGCAGGGAGGGGGAAAAAATCGAGAAGCGCCTCGGAGGAAATGGGGCCTGATGCAATCATCTCGAGACAAGAGAAACCATCTCTCAAGCATCTGCAGGCCCAAGGAGTCCATTTCATTTAGAATGGGCGCCATGGGGCTTCCCTGGTGGTTTAGTGGCAAAGGATCCACCTGCCAATGCAGGAGATGCTGGTTCAATCCCTGGTCTGGGAAGATCCCATGTGCAACTTAGCGCATGCACCACAACTACTGAGCCTGTGCTCTGGAGCCCACACGCCTCAACTGCTGAAGCCTGCTCGCCCTAGAGCCCGTGCTCCACATCAAGAGAAGGGACCGCAACGCGAGGCTGGCGTACCACAGTGAAGAGTAGTCCCCATACGCTGCCACGAGAGAAAAGCCTGTGTAGCAATGAGGGGCCAGTGCAGCCAAAAAAAAAAAAAAATCACTCTTTAAAAATAAATAACTTAAATAAAATTGGCACCTTTTACGGAAAGCTGGGCTAGACCCCAGGGCCCTCATGCCTGGACTGGGCCTGTGCCACCCCACCCTGCCCGCAGAATCCCGAACAGCCCCGTCTGGCCACTTATTCAAGTTTTAATTCAATAAACATTTTTGCACATCTACTTGCTGGCACGAGGTTATGTGCTAAGGCATCTAAATGCAAGGGTTCAGAGTGTCTGTTTTCAAAAGCTGACTCTGCCCTGACCTGGGAGTTAATATCCCTTTCTCAGTTCTTCTTTGTAATACCCTCCACCTTGCAAGGCTGCCATGCAGTTAAGTGAGAATATGGGGAAAGTGTTCAGAACAGCAGTGAATACGTCCCCAGGGGTCTCTGCCCTCCTAGGATGCACACAGTCCAGCAGAGGGAGGGAACCGAGGGCCGGACTGCACACAGAAGGCGCTCAGGAGATTTTATCTGAATTGAGCAAAGCACAGGCACACACATGCACACATGCATACACACTGGTATACAGGCACACACACATGTGCACACACACACGTGCCACCTAGAGCCCCCACAGATCCATTTCCTTGGTGGGTAGATGGAGTTTTCCAGACCTCTTTGTGGAGAAGTGGCTATTCCTGGATCCTGGCATAAAGCAGGCATCTTGGTTCCAGGGACTTCTCATTTCTGGTACCTGGAGTTCCCCTTTCTTTAGAGCTTGGCTCTACTACAATTCAAAAAAAAAAAAAAATTGTACATTGTCCTGCGTGTCTTTGTGTATGGAGTGCAAGTCAGGTCTTGGTTGGCTTAGTCTACTGACGATGGAACTAGAAATCAAGGCTGGAATTGTAATTTTATTTGCTCATGCCCTATCTTGTTTCACAAGGTTTTTGAGGTTAGTTACAGTAAGTCCTCCACATATGAATGAGTTCCTTTCTGACAGCACATTCGTAAGTCCAATTTGTTTG
Organism: Cephalophus harveyi; assembly: GCA_006410635.1. NCBI lineage: Eukaryota > Metazoa > Chordata > Mammalia > Artiodactyla > Bovidae > Cephalophus > Cephalophus harveyi. The sequence continues at coordinate 460,866 of SJYT01001687.1, forward strand.
TAAGTCCTACGAAGTTAGCCTAGGTGCCCAATTAATACAATCGGCTATATAGTACTGTTCTATAATAGGTTTACAATACTGTTCACACAAATAATACATAAAAAACAAACAAAAAATGAAGAAAACATTCCACTCTCTCTTACAGTACAGTTCTTTAAAAAGTACAGTGGTATATATAGTACAACACTTGCCTACAGGGACTGGCATCAAGTGAACAGGCAAGAAGAGTTACTGATTGCAGGAAGGAGAGGAGGTGGGAGATGGCAGAGCTGAAGGATCGTCAGCGACAGGAGGTGGAGGGCAAGCTGCGGTCTCACTCACGCCTGATATGTGACGCACGTTCACATCTTTGAAAGTTTGCAACTCGAAACGTTCATATGTAGGGGACTAATACAGAGATGAACAAGGTAAGGTTCCTAACCTTCAGGACCCTATAACCCCTTTGGGGGGCAGACTGGAGAGTGAGCAAGCAGCTGCAATAGACAATCGCAGAAGGAAGGGTGCAGTACGGGGTGGGGGAATCAGTCGAATATTCTGGGGGGACTCAGGGTGGGGCCAAGGGACGGGCTGTGTTCTGAGAGATTGACAAGGCTTTGTGGAAGGGATGGATCTGCACTGTGGCTGGCTGGAGGAGGAGAAATGCTGTGCACCCAAAGTGGGGAAGGGCAGAGGAAGCAGCAGGCACTGAGGCACTATGCACAGAGCCACGGGGAGGTGTTTGGGGCGCTCTGGGAGCAGGGAGCGCACTGGCAGGGCTGGAAGGGAGGCTGGGGTGAGGGGAGGAAGTAGAGCTTGAGATGGGAAAAGTGGTTCAGGCCAGATGTGAAGACCGTGATGCTGGGCGAAGGCCACGCATTGTGTGAGACAGCCTACGCAGTTATGTGTAATATTTAATCCTCATTGTGATTCTCTGTGTTATTATGCTTCTTTTAGGGATAGAAAACTTAAGACTCTGAGAGGTTACAAGACATTTTACCATAAGTATATTATTATTCCCAAATTAGTCCTTTAAGCCCCTAAGCAGAAGCCAGTATTCAAACTCAGATCCATAGTCCCACCATAGCCCCAAGAATAAAATACTATGGCCGTGATGCCTTCAGGAAACAATGAGGGACTTTGGGAAATACAAAGGCTGTGTAAGGTCTATATTGATGTCTCAGAGCAGGGGTTAGAATGGAGGTGAAGAACCGCCCTGCCCCCATCACTACCATCAAAGAGAAAGAAATGAAAAAGGACCCAGAAGCTGAATGGAGGTTGAAAGTGCAAGAGCAGGGAGATATCAATGCAAGGACTGTGAGAAGCCTCTGGGATGCAGGAGAGGGGAAGAGGCTGGTTAAGGATCAAACCCTCTACTCACAGGAGAAGAGTCTCAGTTCTCAGAATGTCTCAGCTCATTTGACAGAGAGGGAGCTGGGGTGCGGAGAGAGGAGCCCCAACTTTGCTTATGTGCTTGATTGACTGATGGACTCATTCATTCGTGCAGTCAATATTCAATTTCCTCTACACCAGGCACTGAATTGTATGGGGTTGCCAAGAATATAGAAGCCAAGAGAACATATATCAAGCTCATAATGTTAGGAAATTACAGGCAATGTCTCCTTTATTCCTCCGAGAGACTCAGTGTGGAAGGTCTGTATAGTCAAAGCTGTGGTTTCTCCATTAGTCATATATGGATGTGAGAAGTGAACCATAAAAAAGGCTGAGTGCCGAAGAATTGATGCTTTTGAACTGTGGTGCTGAAGAAGACTCTTGAGAGTCCCTTAGAATGCAAGGAGATCAAATGAATCCATCCTAAAGGAGATCAGTCCTGAATATTCATTGGAAGGACTGATGCTGAAGCTGAAGCTCCACTACTTTGGCCACCTGATGCGAAGACCTGACTTTCGGAAAAGACCCTGATGCTGGGAAAGATTGAGGGCAGAAGGAGAAGGAGATGACAGAGGATGAGATGGTTGGATGGAATCATCGACTCTATGGACATGGGTTTGAACAAACTCTGGGAGATAGTGAAGTACAGGGGAGCTTGGCATGCTGCAGTCCATGGGATCAAAAGGATTGGACATGACTTAGCGACTGAACAACAATAATGTGGAAGGTGTTAGATTCTCATATTACATATAAGAAAGCCAAGCTCAGAAAGTTCCAGTCAATTATCCAAGGTAGAGTGGGACTGACCTCCAGGTCAGCATAATACTGACATCCATTCCTTTCCACTAGAGCACGTTGCTCCCTGCTGTCATTCCAGGGTGGTTCTATCATTTATGCCCCAAGGAGGGCATCTTTGAGTGTGAAAGGTGGGGACACTCTCAGTAATCACCCTGAGACAACAGACAGAATCTGGCATTGTCCCAAGCCAACTGGGAGGCAGAGTCACCCTACTCTAAAGGCGGACTAGCACTTACATTTTCATGGGACTTTGAAGCTTTGCAAAGCACTTCCCCACTTTCAGTCCTGCCTTAATCATATGGTGAAATGAGTAAACTTGCCCAGATAACTAAAGCTCATCCTTTTAAACACTACGAAATGCAAAGCAGGTTTTCCTGCTTGAGGAATGAGCGCTCCATGGCGCTGTCCCTGTGCTGATTTCCCTCTCCCACTCAGCTGAGCAGGGAGCTCCTTATTGCCTTCGGACTCAGGTCTATATTGGGCTTTCTACGGTCAGCTTCTTTCATAGAAACTCAACACCAGCATCAACTAAGGCAGAGACTTTGGAGAGCAGAGAACCATCAACCCAAAGAAGGTGAGAAGGTGCTGGGGTCGGGGGAGAGGAAATCTTTGAGCTCAGTGAGTTCAAACTCTCCATGTTACAGATGAAGAGAAGGAAAAATGACTCACCCAGAGTCACACTGCTAATTAGTGGCAAAAATGGGACTGGAGGGACTTCCCCGGTGGTCCAGTGGTTAAGACGCTGTGCTCCCATGACAGGGGGCCCCGGTTTGATCCCAGCCTTTGTATTTCCCAAAGTCCCTCATTGTTTCCCGAATGCATCACGGTGACAGTATTTTATTCTTGGGGCCATGGAAGGACCACGGATTTAAGTTTGAATACTGACCTCTGCTTATGAGTTTAAAGGGCTGATTTGGGAATAATACCCTGCCTATGGTAAAATTTCTTGTAATGTCTTAGAGTCTAATTTTTCCATTCCTAAAAGTAGCATGAAACACATAAGACTGCATACCACAATTAAACTCAGGCACAGGCAAATAAAAACAAAGAAACAAAACATTGCAGGGGTTTGTTTTTAAAAAAGTGGGACTGGAATCCAGGTTTCCTGACCCCCCAGGCTCAAGTTCATTCCGCTGAACCCTGCTGCCCTTTTTCCTTCCCCAACACCACGTGGGAGCTCTGGAGAGTACTCTGGACAAGTTCCACTCTCTCACGCCTCCATGCCTTTGCACCTGCTGTTCCACTTGCCTGGCATGCCCTTCCAGGGAGTACCCTGCCTGGCAAACCTCCTCCTTTGAGAGGACGTGGAAGCGTCCCACCTGGCAGGCTTACCCAAATCGCAGGACCTGGTTGGTGGGTTAATTTTTGGTATCTCTTGCACGGTGAAATTTATGTGTCTGCTTGTCCTTTTGATTCCAGGCTCCCAGAGGGCAAAGATTCCTTCCTGTTCATCTCTGTATCCCAGCAGCCTGCACAGGGCCGGGCGTGGAATGAGCTTTCCATCAATGTGATTGCATTAAATTGAAGTGCCCTTGGGGGAAGGGAGTTATGACAGGAGAGGCTGCCTGGGGAGGGGTGAAAGATGGAGGCCAAGGGGGAGCAGACAGGCGCCAACAGCCGATTCCTCCCATCACCACGGGGCCAAGGGTGATCCTGCATGGAAAAGTGGTTTAGAAGAGGCCTGAGGATGTGGGGAGAGGGCGAGGTGGGTTGGCAACCCCAGAGACTGTTCAACCCTGCACTGGCCTGTTGGAGTCAGTCTCTGGAAAAGTACCAGTGAATTAAAGCCCAATAAAAAAGTCAATTAAGTCTAAACTGGTTTATGCCTTAAGCTCCCCCAAGTCAGTGAGCCAGAATGCAAGCTGGGCCGATATTTCTCCATTTCTTTCCACGTCTACATTGGTCTCCAGTGAAGCAACCGTGACACATTTTATTTCAACCATAAATGGGACAGATAGACTGATAGCAAAGTAACGGCTGCTGTGAGGCGAGAGGCCCTCTGATTCCATCCAAGAGGCTCATGTCGGCGGCATGATGTCCACGTCCTGACCTTGGGCTCCGGGTGGGGCACTGGCCGTCTGATCCCTGCATGTGTTCCCGTGTGCATGGGTGTTTGCCTACATGTACTAGGGGTGTGTATGCCTGTATATGTGTGTATGCACTGTTTTATGGAGTCTGCACATCTGTGGGTTGTTTCTCCATTTATTCCATACATGTTTATTGAGCACCAAGAGTGTCCCTGGTGGCTCAGATAGTAAAGAATCTGTCTGTAAGGTGGGAGACCTGGGTTCAATCCCTGGGCCAGGTAGATCCCCTGGAGAAGAGAATGGCAATCCACTCCAGTATTCTTGCCTGGAGAATTCCATGGACAGAGGAGTCCAGCGGGCTACAGGTCACGGGGTCACAAAGTGTCGGACAATAGTCCATGGGGCCTCAGAGTCAGGCACGACTGAGCGATTAATACTTCATCTTCACTTTACTGTGTGCCAGACACTGTACTTGCTTCTGGGGTTTTCATGGTGAAAAAGTTGGTCTCAGCTCCTCCCTCTGGGTTATACAGTCCAGAGGTCTACAGAGGAAGAGCGACAACAAAACGAGTAATAACAACAAAGCGTATTGAATGTTATGTGGGTGCAGGTGTGCACACGCATGCTTGAATATCTGAGTGCATGCAGGCCTGGAAACCTAAGCACATGTGTGCGTGAATAGCATGAATAAAGTGGGGTGTGTGCAGGGAGGGGAAGACGCAAGAGCAAACTGAGGTCAGCAGGGGTATCTGAATCAGAACAAGGGACCTAATACCGATGGAGCGTGCACAACCCATGGCCTCCCCACTTCCTCTCGTGTCTCCTCAAGCTCATCTGATCAGTCACAGGGACCCTCAGAGGCCAGTAGCTGGCCCTCATTGCTGGGTGGATGGAGAACCCTGGACTGGGGTGATGGGGACATGGAGTCTATTCCCAGTGCAGCAGCTCAGTAGGACATCCACTGCAAAGCGGGGCGTGGAGTTAGGAGTCCTGAGCTGGCTCATAGTAGCTGTATAACCTTCCGAATGTCTCTGAGTCTCGGCATCTTCCCCTGTAAGTCAGAGTGAGAATACTGTCCCTGTTAACCATCACAAGATTGCTGTGACCATCCACCACCCTGATGCATCCATACAAAAGTGGGCAGTAGATACCATCGCTAATAGTTATTGTTCCTACCACGGCCAAGCCGCCTTTCAGCGTGCCTTTCTGAAATATAAGACTCCACTAGTGCCTGAAGATGCCTACACAGCATTTTCCAAAAAATACGATTTCTACAAGATGCTGGAAGGAATAAAAGATCTGTGGCCTAAAAGGTTAGAAAATGCTGGGCTCAACAGAGTTGACCATGTTTATTTCTTGTTGGCCTTCTCAGAGCCTTCAGTATACCAACATGCATTGTGAATCTCTAAGAGCGAGCAGAGAAAACACCATCTCTGTCTTAGACTGGATCCCTCCTTAAGGGGCTAGGACTTAAGGGCAGTGCTACATTGTGGAGTGACTTCAGGAAGTCTTAGTAGGGGCTGCAGAACCGAGGCAGGGAAGGGAAGGCCAACAAATATGGTGAACTTGGAGCCAGTTCCTGCCGTGGTGCCCAGGGCTTAGCCCTCCAGGGACCTTCTGGGTGCCTGCTGCATGCTCCATCACTTCAGTTGTGTCCAACTCTTTGCGACTCCAGGACCACTGCCCTCTAAGCTCCTCTGTCCATGGGATTTCCCAGGCAAGAATCTTGGAGTGGGTTGCCTTTTCCTCCTTGAGGAAATCTTCCCAACCTGGGATTGAACCCATGTCTCCTGCGCTGACAGGTAGATTCTTCACCACTGAGCCTTTGGGGAAAAACTAGAGATGGTGAGAACACACTGCAGGGTTATCACATCAGAGTGGGGAGGGAGCAGGCCACTCATTTGTTGCTCTTGTTTATCGTTGGTTGAGAGCTGCTTCTGGGATGTCAACACCCTGAACTTTCTGCTTGCCCCAGGCTCAGGCCTAGGATGTCCCCGTGTCCAGATAATGCTCTCAGGCAGAGTCCCAGGTGTTCGCAGGAAGTGCTTGACACAGGAAAGGAGAGTGTGGAGGCCGTGTGGACCGAGTGCTGAGAGCATCTCCAGAAATTCCTTAGTTGGCTTGACCTTCACGTCCATGTTTGGATCCATGACCACCATATGGGATTATGGTTCCATAGACCTCTTTGCAGTTAACACGGGCTGATATGGTAACATACAAATCCATCCCTGCGGGAGCATGCTCAGTCACTTCAGTTGTGTCCGACTCTATGACCCTATGGACTATAGCCTGCCAGGCTCCTCTGTCCATGGGATTCTCCAGGTAAGAATACTGGAGTGGGTTGCCATGCCCTCCTCCAGGGGAGCTTTCCCACCCAGGGATTGAACTCTCGTCATTTATGCCTCCTGCATTGGCAGGGGTGTTCTTTACCACTAGCGCCACCTGGGAAGCCCAGTGCATCCACAGACTGGCCCTAATCTATTTTCCAATTTATCCATTTCTACCTCCTTTGAATCTAAAGGACACACTATATGGATTAGTACAGCAGGAGAGGAAGTGGGCCAGGTGAAAATAAGCATCTCTTCCAATTTGAACCTTCCTGGGACAGTTTGGAACTCTTATGTACGAGTGTATGTTAAATATACCTCCTGGAACAGGGCCTGGGATTTACTGTAGGGCAGAGGTGCCAAGCAATGCAGGGAATGGAAGCTTCTGGAAGGTAAGGACTCAAGGTATTTGGCACCGAGAATGCCAGAATTCTTATGAAGAGAAGCCAAGAGTGAGACTGGTAAGCCAGACCCAAGCTTTGGGTACAAAGTGTTAGTGAGAAACAATGGGTGGGTGGAGACAGGCCAGAATGTTCCCTAATGTTCCTTATGTGAGACTCTAGCTCAGTGTCTGTTCTGGTGTCTTAAGGAGCCACAAACAGAATGTCAGAACTGGAGGTACCAGACCCTGGGGATCATCTAACCCCAAACCCTTGTTTTAAAGAATAGGAAATTGAGGACAAGAGTGGTGAAAGGACTTCATCACCGTTACCCAGCAATTTAGGAGCAGAGCCTGACCAGAACACATGCTTCTTGTTCACTAGTGAGCCCTTCATTTTGGATTTCTTGACTAATTCGGCTCCTTCTTGCCAAGAAGTTGACCATCACCCATGGGTTCTCTGGGCTTCCCCACTGACTCAGTGGTAAAGAATTCACCTGCCAATGCAGGAGACACAGATTCGATCCCTGGATCAGGAAGATCCCCTGGAGGAAATTGCAACCCACTGCAGTATTCTTGCCTGGAGAATCCCATGGACAGAGGAGCCTGGCGGCTACAGTCCATGGGTTTGCAAAGAGTCAACACGACTGAGCGACTGAGCATGCATATGGGTTCTCTGATGAGAAAGAAACCCCATGCAATTTCCCTTTTACTCAATCCCCTCCCACTTCTGACTGGGACACGGAGGTGCCTCCCGTCTCCAGGCTTCATCTCAGCCTGTGTATTCCCTGGAGGGTGCCTTGCCACTTCAGGTAGCAATAGCGTTTGCAGCTTCAGCATGTCAGCAAGTTTCGCCAGGCAGTGTAAGAGAGCGCGAATGCTAATGCCTCCATCTGGGGATTTTGTTAATACACTATCCCGAAGTGACATTTTAAAAACTGCACATTTTAATTGGCTGCCTCTTCCATCTCCAAGTCCAGGTTCATATAGTATTTAGTAAGTGGGATGGTGGAGGTTGCTGGTGAGATGACCTTGGCTGGGTTAGCAAGGTGTACTGGCCTAGGAGTCAGAAGCCCTGGCATCTAGTGGCTGAGTATGTGACCTCGGGCAGGTCACTTCTTATGTCTGGGCCTCACTGTCTTTAGCTGGAAAGTGAAGAGGTAGGACTTGCAGTTCCAGTGGCTCCTTCCAGATCTAACCTTGCGTGATTTGGGGACTGCCAGAGTCCCCACAAATTTCTTGCCTTCCTCCTAGCATCTATGACCAGCATTCCAGGACTGGCAGTAATGCCATTTCTCTCCTGACTCGAGAACTTATGTGTTGGGGAACATACTTCTTCCTGTGTACTTGGTAGTTACCTGGGTCTCACCTTCCAGACCTCTCAGCCTGAGTCCATTTCAACCCCAACTGGAGTTAAATATGATAAAAATGGAGCTACCTCAAGTCCCTTCCCCAAATCCATCCTTTCTCTGATGCCCAAAACAAGGTTCTCAGGAAAATCACTGAGTTCATTCTGTCTTTGACTCTGTGGCCAGTAGGTTGCTAACTATGATCTTCCTTTAGATCATCCAGGACTTAATTGGTGACTACAGGGCAACACCGTTCTGGGCATGGACCTTCCACATCTCCTTCCTTGATGTTGTCTCCCAGTACTTCAGTGACTGCCCTGGGTGGGTGTCCATTGTCTCTCACTTGGGTTACTGGGGACCCCCTGTACCTCAGGCCTGTTTCCTTCTGGCTTTGATGCTGCCAAAGCCCCACATCAGTCTGTCTCTCCCCCTGCTGGCCCCACAGAATGGGCCCTGGTCTCAAGGGCCCACACCCTCACCAAGGGCCACGTCTTGAAGAGTACCTTCACGCCTCCACCCCCATCTCGGCTTAGAACGGTAAGATCGAACGCTTGAAGAAGTGTGAAACTTGGAGGCAGGGTAAGACATGAGTGTTGGCCCTGGACTCACCACGATCTATTGTGTTCTTATGCTGCCTTTTACTTTTCAGAGATGTACTTCTCCTGTGTGCAAAATGGAACAAATAGGTCCTGCCCTGCTTACCTGCCAGGGTGAAGCTTAATGAAAGAAGTCAGACTGAGAAAGACAGTCTGTGTTACCACTTATATGTGGAGCCTCCAAAATGAAACAAACGAACATATATAACAAAACAGAAGTGGACACAGATATAGAGAAAAAAACTAGTGGTTACTAGTTGGGAGAGGGAAGGAGGGGAGGGGCAAGATAGAGGTGTGGGACTAAGAGGTAGAAAACAAATAAGCTCTGAGGATATATTGTATAGTGCAGGGACTACAGCCATTATTTTGTAATAAGTGTAAAAGAAGTATAATCTGTAAAAATATTAAGTCACTATGTTGTGCCTCTGAAACTAATAGTATTGTAAATCAACTGTAGTTCAAACATAAACACATAAGCCTCCCAGGTGATTCTCATGATTTTTGATGTTTAAGGAGCATTGATTTATTTTTTAAATTAGTTAATTTATTTGGCTGCATCAGGTCTCAGTTGCAGCACACGGGATCTTGGTTGCAGTGTTCGGCTTCCCTACTGATGGAGCGTAGTCTCCAGAACCTGTGGGCTCAGGGACGGTTGTGTGGGCTTAGTCGCCCTGTGGCACGTGGGATCTTAGCTCCCCGAGAGGGGATCAGACCAGCGTCTCCTGCATCGAGGGGGTAGATTCTTAACCACTGGGCCACCAGGGAAGTCCCGGCTTATTTTTACTACATCAGAACCCCCAGATTGCACGACTCTCAACTCTCCCTTGAGCTCCTTGGACCCTCTTGCCTGAGGAGTTTCTCTCCCACTTTCTCAACTCCAGGATATCTTTCGAGTATGTCCAAGAGGCATCACGGTGAGGTGGAAAAGGCAGGAGCTTCCAATTAGACCAGTATTTTAATCCCGGCTCTGCTTTGATCATCTAAGTGACTTTAGGCAGATCTCCGAGCCCCCTGCCTCTTCATTGTTCTCTCTATAATGGGGATTGCCCTGTTAATGCAGGAGTGTGATGAGGATGACAGGACGTAAGCTTACGTATGAAGTAGCCGCCATGTTGTAGAGGCTCACAAAAAGCTAGTTCCTCCACCCAAAGGGTTAGAGACCTGCCTTGGTGTGTGGGTATCACCCTAAAGCAGGGGACAAGGTGGGCCCCTAGGGCAAACAGCTGGAGCTCACTCTCTGTGGACCAGTATTTCAAGACGAAAAGGGCAGGACCATCGAGGCAGGAGGCTGGGCCCTGTCCAGACAGAAGATGAGAGACCACATATTTCTCATTCTCAAAGTCAAAAGACCTCCCTAACTATACATGTACAGAAAGGCTCTTTGGAGGTCGAAAGAGGAGTGATGCTAAGTGACGCTAACTACCCATAGGCCTCTTTGGTAGAATCTATCTTGGCTAAGAGATGTGTGTGTACATGTGGGAGGATCCTGAGATATACCAAATATGAACTCTAAACCAGGGAGATCAAAATGATTGGCCAAAGGAAACCCAGAAGAAATGCCCCATTTAAACTACCACGAGACCTGGACACTCTCTGAGTCCACCAGTGTGTTTATCCACATGTCCTTTACTCTCTTTCCTCCTAATAAACACTTTGCTTCACTACTTTCTGTCTCTGTCAGAATTCTTTTTCTGCAAAGCCAAAGGGCCAGGGCCTGGTCATTGGCCACCGGTTTAGTGGCTAGAATTCAGCCCTCTCACTGCCGTGATCTGACCTCCATCTCTGGCTGGAAACTGAAGCCCTACTTCAAGCCACTTCAGGCCAAGGCCACCTGAGATCAACTCCACACAGCATGTTTGAACTGAAACCCATGCAGGACCCAATTCTGAAAACCCAGAAGCAGCTGAAGATTTTGGCTGAACTCCCCAAAGCCCAAGTCCTGTCCTAAGTGAGACACACTGCTCTTTCCCTGCACAAGACTATTAAAGTTTAACTAGCAACTCTGTGTGCCATGCATTTTTAAAGCCATGCTGGGGACTGGCTGTTAAACGCAGCTGGGGCTGCCCCCAATAAGTGGGGCTGGCTCCCCTGGGGTGTGGGCCAGGCCATGGAGCAGAGCTGGAAGACCCCATGACAGGGTGCGGGTAGCTGTCATTCAATCAGTGGAATCCATCTTAGCTAAGATGTGCACACACACGTGGGTTCATCCTGAGATATACCGAACATGAACTCTAAAGCAGGCAGATCAAAATGACTGGCCAAAGGAAACCCAGAAGAAATGGCCCATAAAAGTGATTTAAACTACCGCAAGGGCGCAACTCTTGGAATCCACCCATGTGGACTGAAGCTGTCAGGATGGGGGCTGCAAGGCTTGAACGATCGGCATCATGGCCTCAGTAAAGCTCCGTGGTCCTAGATAATCTGTGCTGAGCTTGGCAATGGCACTGAGTTGCAGCTTTTCAGCTGCAAAGAAAGACAGTCCACTTGCCTCCCTCATTCGACTGGGGAATCGCCTTGAACAGAGCTTGGCCTCTGCCATCAGACTGGGGTTCTCTAGGGTGGGGTTGTGTCTTTTCCATTAGACGGGAGCTTCCATTAGGGCAGGACTGTGATCTCTGCATCAGAGGAGGAGGTTTCCTGGGCAGTGCTACTTCTCTGCCGTCAGACCCCATCCCCAGGGGTGGAGGCTGCGAGCTGGCCTTTGTCCCAGAGGTCCTAGAACAGGCCTGCCTCCTTTTCCCAGCCCAGCTGCCCTGGGGTCTCTGTCCTTTGCTTTGTAAGCAGTTAAAAAACAGAAGGCAAACAGCTTTCTTCTACAGGTTGTTGGCTTTTAAGTAAAGATAGTTAAAATAATTTATATTTTGCTCTGGGGGGAAAATGGAGAGAGAGGAAGGAGGGGTTGGTGTTCCTGGCAAGGGAAAACAGCATAAAATGTCCTGCTAAGTGCTCACTCAGCGGCCTCTAGCCCTTCAAACGAAGAGCAAACACCCATGATTAAAGCGAAGCTTTGGGGATGGGTTAGTGCTGGAGTTGTGACTGCAGATTTGACCCAGATTCTTGGGGGGCAGGGTCGAGCTTCCCAGAAGATGACAGGCAGAGATGGATGGCTGGGTTCTAGGGCCAGGAGAAGAGGGGGCTGGCAGGGTGGTGCCTGCTCGCAGCAGACACACTTTCCCTTACTGGGCTTCAACTTCTGTTCACTAAATTTTATGCTGAGCTTTAGGGAAGGAGCTGGGGTAGGAGGTAGGGACCTTGGTTTCTCCCAGCTAACTACCTGTGTTACCTGGGTCACCCCTCACTCTCACTAAGCGTTAGTCTTTAATGACCTTGAAGTCCCTCGTAACCCTAACATTCCAGAATCCTTGTTCTAAGTATCGCTGTTAAGCACCCTCCCAGCTTTTCCTTCACACAGTCTGTGATAACACAAGGAGTCCCTGAAGCCTGGAAGCATAGGTGACTATATGTCATGTCAACATAGACATCTTTAATCTGAAAGAAAATAAAGTGGTACCTATGTTTCCAGATCTTACTGGCATATGTCTACCTGTGTGAGAGTATTTGATAAATATCTGTCTCCTTCATCTGATGGTAACCTCCACGAGGACAAAGACCAGAAGCTTGTTGTCTGTTGCCTGCCTAACCCACTGTGTAGTGTTTGACAGGTGATGAGAACTCATTAAGTATCAATTAAATGAATTAATGAATAAATGAACGGCAAGGCTTATTTTGGGAATGGAGAGGGTAATGAAATGAATCGAGAACTCCAAAAGTGGGTTTGCAGAGAACGTGCCCAGGTGTTTGGGACACCTGGCTCATTCACCAGGCCCTCCAGGGTGTCTAGAAGTAGTATTTTATGGAAAATCCCAAATGAGTTTTTGGTCAACCCAACAGAATTTCCACCTGGGGACTTGGGTTGTAATAAAAGAGATGAAGGTGGGAAGCTGAGGGCCAGTATATGGAGATGAATACACTCATCATGCAGCTTCTTCTGAACATTTCTAGATCATTCTTTGTCTTCAGTGGATCAGCCGTCTCCTTGGATAAAGGATTAGACTCCTGCATGGAGAATCTGGACTCATGACAGGTCCATTCATGCCCATCTTGGCATCCTCAAAGACCTGGAGCAAGTTCTCTCCCTGGACAGGGCAGAGAGAGCAAGGGAGGCTGGGAATCCCTTGGGACCCTGGGACTGTCTTGGGGTCTTTGTCTTGTGGCTTCTTTTGTCTGGAATGTCCAGCTCGCATCCCCTTGGCTTCATCATCTCTCAAGACTTGGTTCAGTGATCACACCCTCTCTCTATTCAGGTAAAACTGACTATCTCTCCTTTGGGCATCACTGGAAAAATAGATGTTATTTTATCTTGTGTCTAAATGTACTAGCTTAATAAACCATTTATTATGGATTCAGCGGTGTTTCCAGATTTGGTGGCCGTCCTGGATGTGTATCTGGTAAGGGGTGAGCGCCTTGAGCTCTTAGTGTGGCCTCTCCAGGGTGTCTAGGTCCCCTCACCCTGGGCGGGCACATCCCTGTCCAGGTTTTTGGTGGTTGGGGCGGGCGGTGTCTATCTGACCCTGGGATATGGAAGCCTTCTCTTCCTCTTCCGCATATAAACCAGAAAGCTGAATCACGGCTTGGTGGGGGGCTGAGAGAAGAAAGCCTGCTGTCTGGGGCGACCCGGAGGAGTGGGAAGTGACGAGTCCTGCCTGTTCCCAGTAACTCCAGGGGCTGAGAGCATGCTCCCTGGTGATAGTAACAGCAGTGAGGGCAAGGCTGGTGGCTTGTTGAGACCTCTGAGCCTTTTACTACTTCACGTGTGCTGGCTAGGCAGGAAAAGCTATGTTTTGAAAGGTAGACACCTCAGCTAGATGACACGTAATTAGGCTGGACTGCACAGCATGTGGGATCTTAGTTCCCTGGCCAGGGATAGAACCTGAGCTCTTGGCAGTGAAACCACCAGACCACCAGGAAGTTCCTGAGACCAGGGGACCCCAACCCCCAGGCTGTGGATTGGTACCAGTCTGTGGCCTGTTAGGAATGGGGGGTTGCCAGCAGGAGGTGAGTGGTGGGTGAGCCAGCGAAACTTCATCTGCTGCTCCCCATTGATCGTGTTACTGCCCCCAACCCCATCCATGGAAAAACTGTCTTCCACAAAACTGGTCCCTGATGCCAAAAAGGTTGGGGACCTCAGCCTTAGACAACATTTAGGGATAGCTGCAGGTTGGACTAAGGTCTCTTGCATTCTGTGAGGCTATCAACTCCCTATTTTGAATGGTATTAATCTCATGCTGAAAGATGGTACAGTCGTAAAAATCTGGCTGCCAATGCAGGAGACACGAGACATGGATTCAATCCCTGGGTCAGGAAGATCCTCTGGAGAAGGAAATGGCAACCCATTCCAGTATTCTTGCCTGGAAAATCCCATGGATGGAGGAGCCTGGTGGGCTACAGTCCATGGGGTTGCAAAGAGTCAGACATGACGGAGTGCACCGGAATATGCATGCTGAAAACTACTACACCCTTTAAATATTTAAGATATAATTTAAAAGTACAATTTATTGAAAACTTACTACATGCCAAGCACCATGACAGTTGTTTTTGCTTTTCATATATTCTCCCTCCTCCTCCAAATGACCTGGTTAGGAAAACTGTGTTGATCCCACTTTTGGAAGAACAGAGAATCATCACAAAGGTCCAATAACCTGCCCGAGGTCACAGAGCCAGGAAACAGTGCGTGAACTCCAGACTGCTGTCTCCACGGACAGATGATATCTTTTTACTAGTCTAAACTACCTAATCTTTTGCCATTTGCCTAGCAACAGAGAAAATAGTTTCCATAGCAACAATAGTAAAATCAGTGTTGGTATTTGGATAACCTGAGTTTTAAAAAACCCACTTAAACTCTAAATAAGCTATATTCCACATCTGGGAAAGTAAACAAGGGAAATAACTCTAACTGCAGGAAAGATCTATGCACAAAGAAATGTTCCGACACATTAGTTATAGGCTCAAAAAAAAAGTACCGAAAAGAAACATCCAACAGCAGGGAAACAGTTAAATTCGGTGTGGTGCTATCGTTCAGTGTCATACACATGGTCCGGTGTAACATGGTCCCACTTAATGCCCGGTCATCTCTCTCTGTTTCTGGGAACTGAAACTCCCATTTTCCGGGAAGTGATGACTCCTGGTGGCGGGGGGCGGAGG
Source organism: Cephalophus harveyi (assembly GCA_006410635.1). NCBI lineage: Eukaryota > Metazoa > Chordata > Mammalia > Artiodactyla > Bovidae > Cephalophus > Cephalophus harveyi. The sequence continues at coordinate 475,911 of SJYT01001687.1, forward strand.
GGTGTGTGTGGCTGGCTTCCCTGGTGGCTCAGACGGTAAAGAATCTGTCCACAATGCGGGAGACCCGGGTTCTGTCCCTGGGTCGGGAAGATCCCCTGGAGAAGAGAATGACAGGCCATTTCAGTAAAGGGGTGGTTGCCGTTTTACATGGCCCTGCTCTCTTGGCCCAAGTGATGGGTCACAGGTGGGCGCCTGACCCAAGCTGGGCCAACCAGTTCCTTTCCTGAAATTTTTGAGAAGGAGTTTGGGTAGAGTTCCATTCCTCTTTGGGAAAATGAAATGACCTGTGACATCAGGCATATTGATCAGTTCTTCCCTTGTCTTCCCCAGTCCTAGAGGGTGGTGGCTGATTCTTGTAGTTATTGATATCTGGGTTATCCTTGCCTTTACTCCTTCAGCCCTTCCAAAATGTTCGCTACTAATGTCCCAGATTAAATGCCTTTGGGGACATCCCCGGTGGCCCAGTGGTTAAGAATCTGCCTGCCAATGCAGAGGACATGGGTTCAAATCCTGCTCTGGGAGGATTCCAGATGCCACAGGGCAACCCAAGCCTGCGTTCCAGAGCCCAGGTGCTGCAACTACTGAAGCCTGTGCGCTCTACGCCCACACTCTGCAACAGGAGAAGCCACTGCAAATAAGAAGCCCGTGCATGGAAACTAGGGTGACCCCTGCTTGTGACAACTAGAGAAAGCCCAAGTGCAGCAGCGAAGACCTAGTGCAGCCAAAAATTAACAATTAAAAAAATAAATACCCTCTGTTTGAAACCCCTTGCTTATTTCTGTACCCCCAATAATATATACCTTATTTATTTTTTTGGAATCTTAATTTCTTAACTCATGAAGATGTTGGGAGAATCTGATGAAATAAAGGCAGTCCAGTGCCTGGCACAGTGCTTATTAATGCTGGCTCCCCCTTTCACCTTGTGACTGAAACAGCCAACTTTTCAGGAGGCTTTCTCCTGAGGGGGAGGCTCCTAGGAGGCTTCTCCTGGGAGGCTTTCTCCTCTTAGTGATTTGCTGAACCCCTGGTCTCCAGGAGAGGCGCCCTAGGTGGTTAGAAGCCCTGCCTGGCGGGGCCCCCTCCCTGGCCTGCAGCAGTCAGCCCTGAGGCATGGCCCTGACACCGTCATGGCCAGAGCAGATTCACAGTAAGAACATAAAGCGTTTGGAATGGTGTTTGCGAAAAACCTGCTCTTCTCTTAGCATCCCCTATTTTAGTCACTCGAGCAGATTCTAATTTGGTCTCAAAAATATCCTTCAACGGCCCCAGGCAAGTGTCGTGTGGTACGGCATGGATGGGTACACGGAGCTCAACTTCCATCCGGCCTCCTCGAGTCAATCACTGATCCCTGGAAGCTACCAAGCAAGGAAGGAGGGACACCTCCTCTCCTTATGACGGCGGAACAGATGACTGCAGAAACACCCCTGGGCACTGGGCTCTGGGTTTGGGACTCACCTCTTGTTCAATCCGTACAACCACCGATAAGACAGGGAGATGGGTTATGTTATGTCCACTTTACCGAGAGGAACTTGAGAGGTTAAGGAGGGGATGCAGTGTCTTCAACCCAGGTGACAGAGCTGGGATGTGAAGCCCCACCTGGCTGGCTGCAGGGCTGCCAGGGTGAGGGTGAAATCTGCCCTCTAGGTTCTCCCTGTGGACACCTGACTCAGCTGCCCACAATCAAAAACCAGAAACAGATGGGCTCTGCAATCTGAATAGGTGACAGTCAGGTATCATTTCTCAGACCCTGAGCTCCTAACTAGCTCAGGGTCAAACAGTGGAAACCGGGCTAAAATGAGATCGGACATGCAGGTCAGGCAGACAAAGGGTGTTGCCCCCAGCCCATGCCTCAGGAACCTTCCTCTCTGCCTGCAGAAGAAGGCTGCATCCTGCCTGTGTCCTCACCTGCTGTCCTCACCTGGCTGGATTCTCAAGAGTAACCACTGAAAGGAAGACAGTGTGTGTGTGTGTGTGTGGAGGCGGTGTAGGTGGGTGGGGGAGGTGGGGGGAAGCATTTTGGAAGGATCTAGAAGTCCCCACAATAAATACCAGGCTGTCTGTTTGAGAGCTCTTTCACTTTGACCACTCCCAAGGGGGAATCTAAGAGCTTCCCTGGTGGCTCAGATGGTAAAGAATCTGCCTGCAATGCAGGAGACCCGGGTTCAATCCCTGGGTCGGGAAGATCCTCTGGAGGAGGGCTTGGCAACCCACTCCAGTATTCATGCCTAGAGAATCCCATGGACAGAGGAACCTGGCAGGCTACAGTTCATGGGTCCCAAAGACTTGGAGATGACTGAGCAACTAACACACACATACACACACACACACACACACACACACACACACACACACACACACTCCGCAAATCAAACTTGGGGGGGTCCTCCTATGCTGATAACAACTGACATGTCCAATCAATTTTTTTTTATTGCTGCTGTTTCTGTTTTGCTTCTTGGTGTCTCTCCCCACTCTGAAAAATGTGCTTGCTTATTTCTAACTCACATTGAAGTGTTTGATAACATCCCCAGTCTGGGTAATGCTAGGTTAACTGGATAACATTACAGAACGGTAGACAGGATGAGGGCTATTATTTTCACATTGTAGAGCATCTGGGGGAATTTAGATAACTACCTTAGTACATATAAATTGAACAGTAAAATGATCAAAAAAGGTGCATATTGAAAAGCAAGTGAAAGGGGAGAGAAGCTAGTTGAAGCCAACATTTGGGATGAGTTAGCAATTACATGTGAATAAGGAATTCAGATCTGAAATTTCTGGTAGCCACATCTGAAAAGAGAACCGATTTTCACTGTTTGATAGAAGATAATGTACAGATACAGCTGGTGTTTGAATCTAGAAGGACAGGTGGGCTGGTGATATCTTACTGCAGAGAAGCAATTGCAACTTTGATGACATTAATACACACCTCTGCTTGAGCCAGAGGAAGTGCTGGATTCTCTAACGAGCTTCAATTCACTGTCTTTTTTTTTTTTTTGCATTTAATGAGACACAGCAGGATTGTCCTAGAGAAATTGTGGAGTAGCAGCACAGGGGAGGCAAAGCAATCTTTCTGTTGTTTCCACTGTAGATTTTAATTGAGGAAGGAACTGCTAATGATTTTTTTAATGAGTCAAAATGACCCCGTACGACAGTGGAATCCAAAGTCAGTGCCAACGTTGACTCAGTTGGCGAGCAGGGGAAGAAAGGACACATATTTATTGAGCATGGTACATCCATCATCACTTTCAAATGTTCTCAACAAGATTGTGGACCTGAATCCAGCTCTGACTCAGAGGCATCCCCCTCCTGGTTGAAGCTACCTGTCTTGGGGCTGCAGTTTTTATCATAGAATGGGGACAAGCCATGACTGGCTCTGTAGATTTGCTTGGATTCCTGCAAGATTCAAGTTAGGGGAACTTTGGAGATCAAGGAGTCTATTTCTTTTTATTGAACAGATGGGGAAACTGAGACCTGGAACAGGGGTCAGGGTAGAGACAGGAGGAGAACTTGACCTCCCACCATGGTCAACAAGATAGCCGAGTGTGAAACGTGAAATAACACCAATCTATAAAGTGTTTTCATAACTGCTGTGCCATTTCATTTGCCCCACAGCCCTGTGACATTGGCAGGGAAATAACTGGACCTTGAATTTTTAGAGAATGTCATATTGTGCAAAGATATATAGACCCATGTCATTGGACCCATGTCATTCATGCTGAAGCTGAAGCTCCAATACTTTGGCTACCTGATGCGAAGAGCCAATTCATTGGAAAAGATCCTGATGATGGGAAAGACTGAAGCCAGGAGGAGAAGGGGATGACAGAGGATGAGATGGTTGGATGGCATCACCGATCCAATGGACATGAGTTTGAGCAAACTCTGGGAGATAGTGAAGGACAGGGAAGCCTGACGTGCTGCAGTCCATGGGGTCACAAAGAGTCAATCACAGCTTAGCAACTGAACAACAACAAATGTCATGTACTTGCCATGTCGCCTGGGGCAGGAGTCATGAAATTCATCTCACAGACAAGTACACTGGGATTCAGAAAGAAGAAGTGAATTGCCCAAGGTCATCGGGAAGTGAAAAGGCTAGAACTTGAATCAAGGTCACCTGACTGAAGTTAGGTCTTGTTCAGTCTTACCAGGCTGCCCTTCTTGTATGTATTGGGATGAACTAGAAGTAAATCACTTAAATATCAAAACACCATTTACAAAGTACTTGGAGATAAAGATCCTAGGGGCTAAGGTCAACCTGCCTGAGTTTAAACTTCAGTTCTGTTCCTTCTAGGGTCATGCCATATACTTAAATTTATTGTGCCTCAGTTTTCTCATCTGTAAAATGGAGATAATGAGTACTTCCTTACTGCTTTCTTGTGGGAATTAAACCAACCAGGTCATAAAGCATTCAGGTCAATGTCCTGCTCAGGCATTAAAATAATAGTATTCTTGTTATAAAATAATAAGACAGTAGTAAGAAATAAAATTAAAAGAGATACTTAGTAATTTGGGATTAACATATACACACTATATGTATATAAAAATAGATAATCAACATGGACCTACTTTATAGCACAGGGAACTATACTCAATATCCTATAATAAATTATAATGAAAAGGAATCTGAATCATATATATATATATGATATATGTATGTATAACTGAATCACATTGCTATAACTAACACAACATTGTAAATCAAGTATACTTTAATAAAATTAAAAGAAACATTTAAAAGTTGACACATATCTTTCCTGACATCTCAGCTTCAGGTTCACATTTGGTTTGGTAGAAAAATGGAAAATATAAAGTAGAAAACAAAAATCACTATAAACCCAGCATGCAGCTATCATCACAATATTTTGATATTTTTCCAGCCACCTTTTCCTAAACACAGACTGACAGTTTTAATATACACACTGTTTTTATATACACACTGAAAGTTTTAATCAATCTTTTAAAGTCAGCATTATCCCATAGGCCTTTCTCTATGCTATTAGATAGTTTTTATTTTATTTTTTTTAATTTTAAGTTTTACTTTATTTTGCTTTACAAAACTGTATTGATTTTGCCATACATTGACATGAATCAGCCACAGGTGTACATGAGTTCCCAATCCTGAACCTCCCTCCCGCCTCCCACCCCATATCAACTCTCTGGATCATCCCCGTGCACCAGCCCCAAGCATCCTGTATCCTGTATCGAACATAGACTGGTGATTCGTTTCTTACCTGATAGTATACATGTTTCAATGCCATTCTCCCAAATCATCCCACCCTCTCCCTCTCCCACAGAGTCTAAAAATCTGTTCTATACATCTGTGTGTCTTTTGCTGTCTTGCATACAGGGTCATCATTACCATCTTTCTAAATTCCATATATATGTGTTAGTATACTGTATTGGTGTTTTTCTTTCTGGCTTACTTCACTCTGTATAATAGGCTCCAGTTTCATCCACCTCATTAGAACTGATTCAAATGTATTCGTTTTTTTATTTTTTATTTTTCACTTTTATTTTTACTTTATTTTACTTTACAATACTGTATTGGTTTTGCCATACATTGACATGAATCCACAACGGGTGTATACGAGCTCCCAATCCTGAATCCCCCTCCCACATCCCACCCCATATCCTCTCTCTGGATCATCCCCGTGCACCATCCCCAAGCATCCTGTATCCTGTATCGAACATAGACTGGTGATTCGTTTCTTACCTGATAGTATACATGTTTCAATGCCATTCTCCCAAATCATCCCACCCTCTCCCTCTCCCACAGAGTCTAAAAATC